>JANHAO010010153.1:0-17865 GCA_026873985.1 Saraca asoca
ATTTTTTTATCCCTAAATAGTTCATGAGTTTGTTTGTTTGTTATTATGGTTTCAGGGACTGCAGCTGGGGAGAGATCCTACCATGTCGAAGCTCTTCGCAAAGTTGAACCATAACGAAGAGACAAATCAGTGGTCAACTAAGAAGGCTGCACAGACTTATGTAAGTTTTTCTAATCAAAATATAAATAATTAGATTCTTATTTTAATTTAATTTGATTCTCTTTTTTTTTTTAAATAAACTTTGTTAATTTTTTTCTGTTTTGAAAATCATATGTAGGCCTCTTTTGAAAGATTACTGGAGCAGTCCCAATTAGCCTCAGAAGGGTCATTTGTAGATGAGTCCCTCTTATTTTTTCAGGCTACTGGTGAAAAAAATAAGAAAGGCAGGGCATTTGGCTTTGGATCAGAGATGACCCACTATGCACTCTCGGGTCATGGGTCCACATCTGGTTCACAGACATCTACCCCCAGCATGACTTTTCGACCAACCATCAACTACAGGATCATATCAGGCAGTTAGAGGTCCAGGTGTCAGAGTCTCAGCAAGCCGTCTCTCTTGTAATGAGTGAGCTGACTGCAATTAAGTAGCAGGTTAGTTTCATGACTGGCCAGTATGCTTTCGTACCTCCGCATTCCTCCTAGACTCCTTCAGTTCCAGCCTCTACCATTGATGAGGATAAGAAGCAGGAGGCAGATGATACTGACGACGCCTTAGGGGATGACTGATTGCTGTTATATTTATATTACTTGTTATTATTGACATTGTTAAATAATATATTTTTTATATTATTTATTATATATATTTTTCTATATTGGATATTACTTATTGTTTATAATGATTTTTTTTGTTTCATGTGCTGTTTTATTAAATTGGATAGTATATAAAATAAAAAAAATGATTGAAATTTTTTTGGTTTTCAATGAAACTTCCAACAGATATTGACCAATTGAAAAAAAATTTAAACTATTAAAAAATTAAAAAAAATCAGTTTAAAGAGTTATTCCAACGGATTTAGTCTGTTGGAAAGTTCCAACAAAATATTCCAACGGACAAAATCCGTTTGAATAGTCAACAGAATTTCCAACGGGTAGGATTCCTTAGAAATACTCCAATGGAAGAAATCTGTGGTAATTAATTTCAATGGACTAAATCCGTGTGAAATTCCGTTGGAATAAGTCGTTGGAGTAATTTTCCCAATTGATATTCCAATGGACTATGTCCGTTGGAATTTTCGTTCAAATAGTAAATCCGTTGGAATGATCCATTGGAATTTGAAATTCCAACGAGGGGTTTTCCAACAAACGATATTCGTTGGCATTGCCAATTCCAACGGAATTTAGATGGAATTCCAACGGATTTGTTCCGTTGGAATTTTGTGAAATTCTTGTAGTGTAATATTGATAGATAACAATTAAAATTTGATTCAAACTTAACAATCTCTATCTTGATATAAATTTCAACATTTACATCAATCTTCATGCTTCATGTATTGTCGAACAAAACCATTCACAGGGCTCTAACTATGAAAGTACATCATTATTTCAATTTCTTTAAAAAAAACTACATCAACCATCTTCTTGTCAAGTAGTTCTGCCACAATCAAGCATCACAAGCTTCATTAAAGTCTATCCACGATCTCTTCATCTGCAAGCATATTCATCATCCATAGGAACATGAAGCCTTACGAATCAGATCTTCAAAACTCATGATCTTCTCATTTGTAGGCATATCCATTATCTGAAGGAACATAAAACTTTGTGAATACTCTTGCAAACTAGATCTCAAAACACATATGCACGGTAAGTACTTTTCATAACTAACAGTGATGTCTATACAAATCTTCTTATCCAAGTATATGCACAGTATACGTACTCTCTCTTTGTCCTAACATTAGTGCCTTTCCCAAATTTTTCATCTTTATCATCAACTGCAACTCTCTCACTATTACCCAAGATAAAACATCTATCTTTATAGCATTATCATTCATCATCAACTCATGTGAAATCAAACTTGCTAGCTCCATAACATGCATCATTGTTCATCCTTATTAACTCAAGTAGGATTGAACTAGATATCTTCATAACATCATTAGCATCCATTGTCCTTAATTCACAAGCGCAATCAAACCAATTCCACAACATCACCTATCTATGATGCTTAAATTCTCATGCCACAATCAGGTTTTTGCTATTTTGATTTATTGCTTTCACGCAAGATTAAACCATGCTCTGATACTAATGTTGGATGCTATTTGAGCATTTTCAACCCCAAAAGCTAGTTCAAGAGGTAAAACTTTCCCTCACATTTATAAATCAATGCTCAACTCATTCCACAACCATTGTGGGATAACTTAGCAATTATTGTTAGCACAGTTATCTTTTAGTTTAGTGCTTAAAACTCTTCTGTTAGAATGGATCGGTTTGGAGGGTGGCATCTGGTAGAGAAACGATCTGTACAAAGAATAATATCAGTCATATATGATGGAAGTGATCTGTTGAGTACATTTCAACACTCAAATTAGCTTCAAAAACAATTTCAATATCAGTAATGAAAATAATATAATAGGCAAGATACTTGAGGGTTTATATAGTTATTGATCAAGTTAATTGTTATACTTCGAAACGAATGAGAGGCTTATATGTGTTCATAACGTACCGTTGGTGTGAACGAGATTCTCACTTTATTGTTGATGATGTAGTCACACCATCTATGCATACCTATGAATGCACCAACTTGTATGGGATTACTGAAAGGTTACCTCATTTAGGAGTTGGGTTATAATTTAATTCAATTAACCAAGGGCCCTTGTTGCTTGACCAAGGCTTTATCCGATCTCATGTTAATACTTCTATGCAGTCTGGCTTGTGAGAAATTGAGCTTGGTCCATGATATTATATATGAGTCAATCGTGACCAACTTTGATAGATTTTGATTATTTAACCGTTCTATGAAATCGGTTGATCAATCACATAATTTATTTTAGACTATATCAATGGTTAATAGTGTCTAGATGAATTTTGCACAAATCAAATCATTCACTATCAGGAAGGAATCAAAAGCAAACATTTGGTTTGGTGGATTCTGTATAGAATTTCTCGCAACCTAATCTAAAAAGTAGCTTTAGAGTAACACACATAACATGCATTTAACTACACCTTTCCTGGTCTTAATTGCTATCCGAACCAGTTGGATATGCATCACTACACACTTAGAAAATTCAGATATGCTGGAGCACCCATTTGCAATGGGTATTGAATATATAAAACAAACAAAAATCACTTTCACACACGCAGTTTCCCTCGTACAAATTAAATGGGGACCAAATAGAAAACGATAACGAATAAAGAGTGGTCCAAGCAGACAGATAATGGGAGTAATATGAATGGGAAGCCCAGGTGAGCATAGCTAGCTGGCCATTACTTGAACAGCAGTAGTTGGCTGCTCCAAAACATAACGTGAGAACAAAGTGAGGAAAGGGGGCCAAAAACTAGAAGATCCCAATACCATGCAATATCAGACATTCGTACGCTAACGCGTGGAGAAGGAATGGGCCAAAGCTTGTTAAATCAGCCTCAAATCGTATCTTCACCTTTCAATAATGCAAAGCTATGGATGAACAAAGAATCGTCCCCCACACCCTCCTCTCTTTCTTTCTTGGATTCATTTCAATGAAAAGGACTATCATCAATTGATTGGAGGAGAAAGACAAGGAGAAACATTAGAGAGGCTCCACTTTATTTCTTTCTTGAAAAGAAAATATTATGGATTTCTGTTTTCTTTTTCTTCTTATAATGACCATGCTTTTGAAGCTAGATGACAGAGAATTCTTGTCCACAAACTCCGAACTTAACCCATTGGTTTATTTTAATAAAGTTAAATGTCTTCAACATGACTAGATAAGGGCAACCCAGTTTTCATTTCTTCCCTTTTTTTTCCCAAAAAAATGATTTTAGAAACCGCCCTGAATAGGATAGATTGTTGCTGCAATTTTTACCTGTTTTGGTTAGATCTGGATCTCTTAAAATGGGAATGGGTTTGAATATTTGTTGAGGGATTTTATGGGTCTAAGTCTAAGTCTAGGCTTGGATACCATATGATTCATCCCGTCCCAAACCTTTATATTGATATATATGTATTATATTGATGTTGATATATTATATGACTTTTAATCAGATAAAAGGTATAATTGAAGTATAACTGAGTTTCAAACCTCATATGAGTAAATATAATTAATATGTGTAAATGAGCATAGTTACGCAATATAAGTACATATTATATCTGGATCTAAATTTTAAGATCTTTTATATCTGGATTTGTACTTATATATCAATTTAAGTGTGTGATTTTCTATGTGAATATTATAATTTCGATTTATCATCATATCTAACAATAAAAAAAATCTTCAAAAAATGTTGACAAATAAAATGTTATTGATTATTGGGTTTTACGTCTTCAAGATGACTGAATTACTGAAGATCTAAGTTTACTATATTTTTAGGAATATTGTGTTCATTTTGAACTTCACTGGTGTCATGGTGTCACATATGATCAATTTTAGAAAACTGCACAAGTGGTGAGTTAATATTACTGTATGCATAGGTACATCTAAAATATTTAGCCGGAAACTAAAAATGTAAAGTTATGTTGTAGGTTTTGGCCTCGTGACTGTACAATACACGATGGATAGTGCGCACACAGAAAAAAAAATTACATTACTTGATAAGTATATAATTTGCACATATATCATATTTTAGGTTTATTTATGATTTTAAATAAATAGATTAATTTAATTAAGATATTATGTATCATGATATGAAATAATATTACTTGCAGACAAATAGTTGTTTGGCTACTTTATTATTATCCAAATGTTGATGGTGAGAGCCGCCATGAAAGGGAAGTAAAGTGCTCTTGAATGTTGTGGTTGTTGAGGCCACTAATAAGTAGGGTAACATTTTTCACCCAAAAGCATACAGTGTCGCTCCTGTGACAAGCCATCATTCCTTGTCTTTGCGAAATTCTTCTGTTAGAAAAGTCCAAGCATGACTTAACGGGTTAAAAAGTTTTAGTAGTCTTCGCTAGGTTGTCTTGTCCTATGCATACCCTATCAAACCCTAAGGTACTGCACGCCTAAAATGAAAATACCATCCTTCTTAATAAAATATATAAAATGTACAGTAAAATTTAATTTAAAAAAATAAAACTAATAAGATTATTTTCATTTTAATACTCTTCCAATTTATGATTCATATTCTGAAATAAAAAGAATAATTCTACGTTTACAATCATTTTATACATGATGTTTGCTTTTTTTTAATAGGATGTATAAACTTCAAGCTAATTATTTTATGAGAAATTATAGAAATAAATACAAGAGAGTTTAGAATATCTCTATACCATAATTTCAAAAACAATTAATTATAAATATTCATAATTGAAATTTGTGAACTGAATTAGTGATGAAATGTGAAACCACCGTTGCTGCGGTACCTTCCACTATTACCCTCTTGTTGAGAACCAAGAAAATGGATGCCCTGTGGTCCTCACCGATTCTTCTCCTATATATTTACCCTCCTTTCTGTTTCTCTAATTGTACCAAGCTATCACAGTCTTCTTCTCCTTGACTTGTCTCCACATCCTTTTTCTTGATCTCTTTCTCTCTTAGCTTATTATTTCCTGAACTTATGGAAAGCAGCCGAGCTGAGGGAAAGAGGACCATGAGGTACAAGGACGAGGATGAGGACGACGACGAAGAAGAGGAGGAAGAAGACGAAGAAGCCGGTTATGGAGACGACGGCAGGAAGAAGAGATCAGCAGTGATGAACAGCAAGAGAGGGAGCAAAGGCAGCAGCTCAATGCCGCCTTCTTGTCAGGTGGAAAGTTGTATAAACAGAGATCTGAGTGATGCCAAGCAGTACCACCGGCGGCACAAGGTGTGCGAGTATCATGCCAAGGCTCCGGCCGTACTCATGGCCGGAATGCAGCAGCGGTTTTGCCAGCAATGTAGCAGGTTCGGAAACCCTAATCCTCTTGGAATATAGAAATTCTGTGGATCTGATTATTTTTCTTGTTTATTTTGTCAGTTTATCTGTTTATTCAATTCTGTGGGGGAAGAGGTTTGATTTAAAATTATGTTTTGCTTTGTTCGTTTTTAAGCAGCCTTTTTGGAAAGAAGATTAGTCAATTTGACAAGCATTAGTAGAAATTGTATATTAATTCTTGTTTTGACTAAATATTAAAGGGATTATTTATCTTCAAGTTTTTGCTTGTTGCCCAGAATGCCAAAATATGAGTTTGGACATGTAGATTATCTTTACCTGATACCCTGATATTTTGTGTATTCCAGTTGATAATTGCAAATTAAATTGAAATATAATATTCGAGTTATTAGTGGCCTAAATTGAATGGTATAACCCTAATGGTTATTTTTTAGAAATAAGAGACATGAGGGGAAAGTAATGAGAATAAATAATTACCTAGCTTTCAAATTTTTTACACGTGTGGGAAAAAAAATTAATTCTCTTCATTTTGTCATTTGCATTACGCTTAAGATATGGCCCATAAATAAATAAATAACCATTTGTGGGATCATAGTATATGGTTGAAAGTGAGATGTCCTTGATGGCATTTGGATTAAGGCCAATTTTGTATCTCATTTCCACTTATTGATCGCATAGATTTGGAGCTCTAACATGATCTATTTAGTTTATATCTTTTTAGTAAACCTTAATTAGACGGTCCTTTTTATGGCAATTTAGGATATGATTTTAGATTAACCAAATCCAAATTATCAACAACTTTGATGCGTGATTTAGGGTAGTACACATTCATCAACACAAAACTAGTCCCTATATTTGGTCCATTAGTCTAAATTTACACACTAAAAAACTCACCTCTTGGATGAAAACAGGAATCATCTAGTGGTTTAGATAAAAGCAGAAATCATCTAATGTTTGTTTTGGAGTTAAAAAATGTGGAGGAAACAAATAAAACGCAGGGTCATCTTTTTATTTCAGTTTATGTTTTTGCAAGATAGTCCTTCATTTCCTTCCTTTTCACTCTATTCCGACTCATCCATACACTGTAAGAAACTTTACTAGCTGATCTAGCAGCAACTTTGCAGTCAAAGCAAAAACCAAGGAGTAACTTTGGCTAGACAAGTTCTTAATTTCTTATAAACTAGTTCAACTAAAAACAAATGATGCACTTTCTAATCGACAAGAAAATATATAATTCAGTTTGCAAACAATTCTCATCCTTGGATCCTAAGTCATGTTCAAAAAATGTAATTTTACAGGTTTCATGAGCTATCTGAGTTTGATGACTCTAAAAGGAGTTGTAGAAGACGATTGGCTGGACATAATGAGAGGCGTCGGAAAAACGCATCTGATTAGCTTGGAGAAGGATAATTAATGAGAAGGAGAATGATGAACATCGAGGCAAGCTTATGTTAATAGAATAAACTCTCATGTAATCTTCTTCAGATTCAAACTTCAAACGTATGTTTTTGATCTTTTTAAGATGCTCTCTATCTTCTGTCAACCATTTTATGCAGGCATATTGTTGCTCCTCTGGTTAAATGTATGAGAACTTTCTAATCAATAGTCACTTAATAATTGCACGACACTTCAACTACATTTAGATTTTGTATGTTTGTTAAACACAAACACATTTTGATGATTTATTTGAGAGTGAAAAAAAAAAAAGGCAGATGTTATTTATACTTTTATTTACTCACAATTTGTATGCATATATAATTGAAATTAAACTGACTCTACTTAGTAAATCTAACTTATAGGTTGTTTAATCGGCACAAAAAGTTGAATTTTTCATAAAATAAATTATGTTATCAATTTTCTAAAAAATAGTCAAAATTATTTATTTAATTATGAAAGTTAAAAAAATTTATAAGAAGTTCTTCATCTTTAAAGAATAGTAAGTAAGTAACTTTTCCCGTTTTATGAGAAATAGAACTTGTATATCATAAAATTCTACTTCCCTTATTTTGTTAATTAATAATCAATCAAATAATACATTTATTTGTTATTCTTCAGAAAATTGTACTTCCTACATTATTTTCAAATAACCAAACAATCTATTATATTATATTAATCCTTATTTATGAGTGAATTTAAGTATAACCATCAATTTTTGTGAATATATATATATTGAAGAGAGAGAAAAGAAAATGGGGGGAAACTTTAGATTTTGAGTAAGTTCTAGTAAAGCTTGCCCTCTATTTTTCTTTGATGCCTTCTATTTCCCTTAGTCTTGGATAAATCATTAATTACATGACCTCTAATATCTTGAAGGGGTGTTCTTTTCAGATTCATGAATGCTGTATTATACCCCCAACTTTGAAGTCTCAAACGGTTTCAGTTCAAGTTTTCCATTATCTGAGGAAACTAGTTTTCTTCTTTGAATATCTATTATAAGTACCTTGCATGTGAAGGAAGCTATGGATCTGATAGTTATCTCTTAGGATTGCAAGAAAGATTGCCAATGGTACTATGAATAATATGACTATATCCTACATAGTGATATCTCCCTGGATTGGCACAAAAGATAATTGTGTACTGCCTTCAAATTTTCAATTTTGCTTTGTTTCCAAATCAACGTCGCTACCAACTTCTTTCAGCAAAAAAGAAAAAGGGTGGCATGCTAATATAAAGAGGTTGCATAAAATCTGTTGAGGTGGGACGCAGAGTCTTGTACGTAAGGATTGATTTGAGGGACTGTCTACGGACAGATTTCACTGTACAGTCACGAAGATAGGGATGAAGCAAATATCAGAAAAATTGTCGGCCAATGCCAACATACATGCACTGCGGATGAATGCATTGGACACTCGGCATATTTTGGTGGACCTAAACATTGAAGACAAGTTTTGAGAGCATGTGGCCTTTCACATCTCAAACTTTACCTCAAACCCCCAATCTTTTTCAAGCATCCTTGGATTAGAATTGGCCTAATTTGTATTTGACTGCTAATACTCCTCAGGGATATTGTATTGGATTTTTCGATTAAGTGCTCTAACATTTATACAATTATACAACAAATGAGGTCAAATACATTCGTAATTTTACATAATTAAATTTGTTATTTTTTAAAAAAATTAATAATTTATCTTTAAAATTATAAAACAATGGTAAAATAGTATATGAATTATAAAAATAATCATAATAATTTTTTAATAATATTTTATCTAAATAATTTTATTCCATCATATATATAATCTCACCCTTAAATAATAAAATGAAAGGATGAAAATATATTAATAGAGTATTATTTAAATATTATTATAATTATTTTTATGATTTAAAAGTCACTTTACCAATACTTGTTTGAATGAGTGCTCAGTCGACATTAATAAGCCGCCTGATTTTAAAAATCATAGATAAATAGTGGATGCATCAAATGTCGTCTGAAAAAAACCCATGTCACTAGTATTGCTGTTACTCTCGTAGCAATGAAAATGGCTACCACAATTTTTGGCCCAAAAGTTGGAAATATTGCGATAACGTTCATCCTAAATATTGATCTTCTCCCTTCCCTTTTATCATTTTTATATCATATTTAAAGAAAAATAGATACAAATTTTTTATATAAAATAAATTTAAAATCTTTTTCTTTATATATAATGAAACCTATAAAAAATTGTATATATATTTTTCCTCAAACATAACCAAAAAAAAAAAAAGGAGAGATCCAGTTTTAATGAGGACTGTGTCAATGTGCCTGACAGCTGAAAGTTTGAAGAACCTACTGTATAAGATAATGACGAACGGCTATTTACATATTCTTAAGATTCGGCGTTTCTATGTTAATATTAGCCATATTAATTTTACGTTGAATAGACATAATTTTCGGAGTCTCCCTACAATTTTAAACTTTAAACCTCACTTTCACATAAAAAATAGTAATTATCTCTGTATAATATGAAATTATATCCGAATTTATATTTTCATGCTCTCACAAACCTATGGATGCAACCAATTCTAAATTCAGTGGGGAAAAATAATATGAAAAACTAGTTGATGTAATTCAAGCTCATCAACAATTTGTAGAGTGTTTTTAAAAGAAAAAGATTTACTTAGGTGACTTCCGATTATTATGAACTTAATCTGAACATGATGGTAAATCATTCTACAAAAAAAAAAAAAAGCAGAGGTAATAAAAGACAAGATCACAAGAATTTATATAATTGAGGGGAAAAAATGAATCGAAGGCCTGTCTCAGTGCTAGTTTCTTTAACCTAGTACACAAATGTGAACACTGCAGGCATTTAAAACAATGCTGAACTCTGTCAACTTGGGAATAAAAATGTAAAACAATAGAAGTTATTCTATGGAAGAATTCCAATATTTCAAAAAACAGAATTCTTCTCCCTAAATCAGCCTCTGCAACAGTGCAATGCCGGCTTCATGAAAGTATTGTTGAGTTCGAATTCTGTACAAACAATACCAAACAGCAATCAGCACTTAGTATACAATAGAAACTTGAAAAATGATAACTTGCACATTCTTCACACTAACCTTAGCACAATTATAAACATGACACAATCTAATCATATGTGCAAGTGTAGAAGGTAGGTTTTGTGTGCAAATAGCACTACAATAAAAGCTCAGCAAACGGTAATGGACAAAAACCAACCTTAAGCATGCCTAATGCCCAACATTTTCATTGCTAGCTCCCAGGTGACAATTGCTGCTGCATTTGCGGGAAATGCTCGAACCACTGTGGGACCCAGACCTGTATAGCACCCCTTCAATCCAGCCCTCCTGTAAATCTACAGTAACAACCACTTTTGGCCTCTCTATCACATATATTTATCCTCCTTAATTTTTAGTAATCCAAGACGGCAGAGGTAGAAAAATTTAACATGACATACCGAACTCAAGACTAGGAAAGGATTTCTCGGATAATTTTTATCAGGGTTAGTCTGAATTATAGTTTTGGCCACGTCCAGGGGTAAAACAGCCAACCAAAACTGGCAGAAGAACAATACAGAAAAGTCACAATTTGAAAAGGTTCAAGGGGGGTCAATAACATGCATAGTTGTCAAGATGCTTACAGCAACACCACCAAGGCCACCAGTAATGATCCCGATTCCCATGTCAATCAAGTTGCTGTAATTGGATGAGGCAGCTTTAACATGTGAATGCATTTGATATCGCACATATTCGTAAACACTAAAAAACACAGCATTGCCTATAGATTCTCTAAGCAAAGTTGTATAACCTCCACGAAAAATTCCTGTCACCTGAAAGGTTCTGTGTCAGCTAATAAGCACATTAATCATGATGTTGCAGAAATGTGGTGAAATTTCCTCACCCCTTCAGATTTTACAGTTTTAATGGCACAATCAAGGGGACTACTATATCTACTGGACTTTGGAACCAACGAGTCAGTCCCTTGGATCTGCATCCTACACTGGAAAAATTGAGGTTTTATTTGGTATCACAACCGAAACAGATAAAATCAACACTGAAGTATACAAACCCTGGGTCCACTTTACCTTCACCAATTCTGATGGGCATAATACAAAACTGATTATGGAACCACCAAAAGCTGCTGATGGTACTATTACTTGAGGCTGTGGCCGACTACTTTGCACACCACCCTGGATTAATGGATAAAAACAAAAATAGAAGGTATGAACAGAAGATACCAATCAACAGATACATCCACAAATTCACTGTAATTCTCAGTCGGATCAACTTTATGCTGATTGGTTTGGTGCCAACTCAAAATAAAATTCTCAAGTCACTTTCAAGCCAACCTGAAGTGCCAGTTTTGTCTGGGAATAAATTCCAAAAAGAAGTGAGCTCTCAAAAGCCATCCCAACGAAAGACGATGTTGCTCCTCTGTAAAGTCCTTTGATCTAAAACAGAGTATCACCAACTTAAGAGAAAAGTCTCAAATCAATCCTCTCAAGAGTTTAAATTAAAAAAGGGGGGTGGAGCATCTCATTTCAGATCACTTTATAGATTGGTGATGCCTGAATTATTGATTTTTTTTTTTTCATTTTAAGGACAGTTTTACATCAAATAACTAAATATGCAGAAAGTAAACTACATCTCAGCTATGGCAATTTAGATCTTTGCTTCTCAACTCCCGTTAAATTATACAATATTTTTTAAAGTTGAAACTCACTTTGACATTTTAGTTTACGATCACCTATGTTAACTCTCCTATTTTTGCAATTTTGGAGGGAGAACTCAGGCACAAGAATAAAAGTACAACTTTAAGATCACTGTTTTTCTTTTGTGTTAATCAAAAGAAAAGAAGTATGTGAGAGGGAAAGGTAAACCAATTTCACTCCAGATGAAGGCATCAAGACAGGAAAGAAAAGACTTAACCATAAAAAGGAAAATAAAAAATGTGTCTACATAATCTGGCAGTTCTTTAAGCCAATTTTAAAGTAATGAAAAATCTCAATATTGTAAAATATTGATAGGAAAGGAATTTGAGTCTTTTCACTCCCCAAAGAAATATAGAAGGGACACATTTTCCTTATTCCTTCACATAATAACTTATCTTCAAAAGACAGGCATAGGCAGATTAACATATAGTTGACAAAAGGTGTCAAAAAGTCACTAGCTTGCATAGATATAATGTCCATTCACGTGAGATTCTTACCTCTCCAAGAAATTTTCCTAAAAACAATAATTACCATACATTTGCAACCCAGAATTTGGCAATAAAACTTATCAAATGACCACATGACTCCATTAATACTCCTCAACTAGTGGATACCTAATTAATACACTGTTCCTATTGTAATACTAGATAAAAACAACATCAATTAAGTCAATAACCACACTTTAAGCTTATATTAATGTCGGTTTCAACTGGTTGGATTTCCTGCACAATGCACAAGAAAGCCTATTTACCAACAGCAATACAATTCAGCAGTTATTTATCAATTCATTATTCAGAAATGTGCACACAGGAAAAAAAATTTCAATGCATCCTTTAAAATATATAGGTCAAGAACCATACCCCTTCAGTCTTCAGTATCCTAGTGGTGCAATGCAAACCATTCTTATACTGAATC
The DNA here is from genome assembly GCA_026873985.1 of Saraca asoca. Lineage (NCBI taxonomy): Eukaryota > Viridiplantae > Streptophyta > Magnoliopsida > Fabales > Fabaceae > Saraca > Saraca asoca. The sequence goes on from JANHAO010010153.1 coordinate 13,062, forward strand.
ATATGTGCGTCTGTATTGTGTTTTTGCATCTTCACCTAAAAAGTTAAAGTTTACAGATTAATTAAAAATAGATTACATGTGTAATCAGATCTATGATATTAAATATACTAAATTTCATAGTGAAAAACATGTAAAATGCTAACATATCTGATATTTTAGATTTACAGCCCAAAAATATTGATGTTATATATAAAGGAAAACTTATAATAAGATAAATAAAATTAAGTATGTTCGAGAATATAGCAGCCATGTTAGAATAAAAGAAACTGACAATATGGATGTTCAGAAGTAATGCAAGTTTGTCTTAATAACAGCTAACAAGCAAAAATGGATTGAAATTACAAAAATTAGAATTAATGCATGGGTTGTACTTGGCTATTGCAGCATCAAGTGATAAAACATTGCAACTAGTTAATGTGATCTAGGAGACACTTGTACCAAAATATGGCAACTGTGTTCCAGTGCACAAATTTGTAATTTCCAAAGTTCTCTTATTTTATGTTAGTCCAATATCCCCGTTCTAATTTGTTATATGTGAGAGGTATTGAAATTTTAAGAAAATGTAATCTTCTGCAAGGAAAATCAAGTTATGTTCGTAAAGTCTGTAAATCAGTATTCTGATACTGTAGATCTAACAATCATCCGCATTGCATGAGTTAACCCATGCTATACTCAGGTTAGCTCACACCATTCCATGTTTCAAAAACAAGTGATACCAGGTGCTGCTGATACGTGACATATCAAAAATTCACGATAACTTGTAATTTAGTAACTTCAAACTCCAAGCTTCTGTTTACTAAGCATTTAGTTTAAAAAAGAAGAGAATGGTTTTGTCAATACTACAACTATATGGGCTTGGTTCTTCTTTTGAGGGCTTCTTAAAACTTTTTCAAGGCTTTGGATGGAAGGTGCTCTTAATTAAATGTGCAAGCCTGCCCCTCTTTGGCAGACGTCCATCACATATAACAAATTAACAAGTGTTTGGCTGAGGGAAGCACGGATTTAAGCAGCCCAAAAGGATATAGAAAGGAGTTCAAAAGAGAAAGAGGATGCAACAAAAAAACACCATTTTTCTTCCCTTAAAGCAGCTGATAGCTTATTCATATCATCATTAGATTTGGTATTATCAAACCACAGATACATTCTCCAACTACTGGAAAGTCTAATTATTAAGTGACAAGACGATATGAAAGAAAACAAGCAATATCACTAAACATCACTATATCATCTCTGTATGACAGGTACACAGTAATACATGCCATGAATTCTAAATCTCCCACCAATTTCAACATAAGGCTTACATACTCCGGAGGATCAGCTAAATACTCCATTAGTCTATCGTTCACAAAATTTAATACAACAATTCAGCATTACACAAATAAAATTTTGTGGAGCTGGGTGGGGATTGACACCCATCAAAAACATTTTACAGAAATTTATTTTACTAATAATATCTTAAACCTACAAAAATAAACTAACTTAACAGACAATTTCAAATCATTAGAGTAAGTAAAGTTCTAAAAGGAAAATTTAAATGGGTGGATAAAAATGGAACCTTGACCGTGTCAAAAGGGTGGCCAGTAGCTACAGTAGCAACGCCAGCAAGCAAACCAGCGACATATTCCTTGTAACCTGAACTCTGCTCCATCTCTATCTACTTTCTCTAACTTCGCTGCTACTTGGTCTTGGTATCTATCTCGGTGTCGGCGTCCCTACCAACTTTCTCCATATTCCATTCGCTGATCTCTACTATATGCACGCGATAAAGCGAAGGCCGCCGCAAAGACAGAGGTTCCTCTGTAAAGTTGGAGGCCGACCACTTACTTCACTTTTCCGGAGTCCGGACTCACTCCGCAGAAGCGTCCCGTTGCATTATTTTCAGTAAAATAATAATGAGGAAAAATGCAAAATACCTGGTTCAATTTTGGTTGGATTTTGTTTCTTTTAATTTTGAAAATTTTAAAATTTTGAAATTAAAATTTATTAATTATTTAATTAATTATTTTATTAAATTATGTAATTTTTTTATAAATTTTTCTAAATAAAAATCATAATATTATTATAGATTAATTTATCATATCAATTTTTTACATATAATTTTTTAACTTATTTTTAAATATATAATTTAAATTTTATATATATAATTTAATTTCTATTAATTATATAATACAAAAAATTATATGTGAAAAATTATACAATAAATCAAGTATTGTGATTTTTGTTTAAAAAATTTATAAAAAAATTAAATAATTTAATAAAATTATTAATTAAATAGATGATAAGTGTTATTTTCAAATTTTATATAATTTAAATATGTTTAATTTTTAAGTTTTTAAAATTGATGAGACAAAATTCAACTATCTCAAAATTAAAGAAAATATTTTTTATTTTTCCCTTAATAATTTAATCCTCAAAAAATATAAAAAGTTGCAATTCACTCCTTCAGAGATTTTTTAACTCAAAATGGTCCAAGGTTTTTTTTCATTTATGACTCAAAATAACCATACCTTTAGTTAGGATGGACCAATCTAAAGGATTTTCATAATCACGGCTTTATTGTTGAATTGTCACCTTAAAAGTTTTATGTTTCTTGAATTTAAATTATCCACATCATTTAATGGATTCCAAAGGGTTCTTTTAAAAAAAGTTTAATAATGTTGAGAAAATTTGAAAATTAATCTTGAAAATTTAGTACAAAAAATGATGAATCCTCATTTAATATAGAATAAATATTAATAACATAAGAATCATGGAATAATGTAACATAGAATATATATATATAATAAATTCTTATATTATATTATATAATATTTGATATCTCATTGTATAACATATAAAATTATAATTATACGTTACATATTTCTTATCTCATAATAAAAATATATAATATTAAAAAATAAGTTTAAATAAAATTATCTTAATATGATGGAGATGCGATAAAGAGAAAGGTATTGATAAAAAATAATAAAAGTTAATGGTTATAATGATGAGAGAGAAGTAGTGATGTGTAAAATGATAACAGTGGAAGAAAGATAATAATAATCCATGGTTGTACTGGTGATGACGTTTTGCTAAAGAAATGGGTGGTGATGCAGTGACAACAATAGTCAATGATAATATTAATAGAAATAGTTGTTAATGATAGGATTGCAAAAATTAATGATAACAACTATCATTGCTAGTGTATTGGCGACAATAGTGACAACAATGATGACAATGGTGAATGATAATGAATATTGAAAACTTGGCTAAGTAAATTTTTTTTCTTAATTTCATTTTCTATCAAAGTTTGCATATTAACTTTTGTCCTTCAGTCTTAATAAATGTATATATAACACTATACAACATTTTATATAAAAAAAAATCGTATAAGGTTATACAATATAATTTACACACTAAACATATAATAAGTCTTATTATATAATTTGGGAAAAAATACATATAAGTGTTAAACAGGTTTAAAGCCCTTAAGCCAAGTGGGCTAACCTGTATTTTATAGCGATGTGAACTAATCATTTGGGAGCCCGTTTGAAAACAAGCCTAAAAAGATCAGATTCGCGCAAATGCAAGCTAATCCGCAAATGGGTCCCTATTAGTTTTTTTCTTTTTTAATTTGGCCTTTTTTTTAAGTTTGAAAAGAAGTATAAAAGTATAATTAATGAAATTGATATATACTAAATGCACCACAATATAAAAGGCACGCATGCGCGCATACACACATATTACATACAAATTAATGATAAAAGTTTTAAAAAAAAAAGAAAAAGAAAATGGCCTGGCTCGTGAATTGATCCGATCAAATCATGAAATAAACCAAACCACAAGTCCACTAGATGGACCTAAATGGGCTTGTTCTGTTTAGACCTGATTTGTGCAAATTTTAGTCTGATCTATCCATTTAACACCTTTAAAAATATACTTTACTCGTCTGTAGTATGATCCTAATTTCAATTTACCCACTTATGGTTTAAAGTATCGCAAAAAGATAACCTGTGATTTATATTGTTAATACTTTACCCACCTATACTAATTTTTTATCCATATCTAACAAATTTTGTTATATGTCAATTACACGCTACCTAATTGTAATACCTTAAAAAAAATGTTACCGAGGGACCAAAATGAAAATCTTTAATTTCATTGAGGTCATAACATAATTTTTTATTTTTCAGGAGGGCTTTATTGAAGTCAGAATGAAGTAGAAGGGTCAATGTGTAATTTTTCTCATTTAGCTTTATGTATAAAATTTCCCCAACTGAGATTTTTTTCCCCCGTGATTAGCTTTTTTCCCGAAGCTTCCTTTTGTTGTAGCGTGTGATCTCTCCAGCTGACCTCCTTTCTCTAGCAAGCTTCTTCTTTGTCTGGCACCATCGCCATCCAGCGGAGCATTCGGCCAATTAGCATCGTCCTTCCCCTTCCAATGCACACAATCAGCTCCGTTCTCCTAAAACTCTCCTCCATGCGAACTTCGACGTCCGGCAACGTTTCGGCTTGTCGTCGACATCCGACGTCCTCTGCCATCTTCCTCCCCTTCTTTCTTCCCCAACACTCTACCCAGCTGTAACACCTGGAAAATTCATAAAAAAAAATAAATTTTAAAATAAAATTTTAAAATTTGAAAAGGACTAAATCAAAAAAAAAATCGATAGGGACTAAATTGAAGAAGATTGTGGAAGTTAGGCCTTTGTTAAGGCAGTATTAAAGAGTAGGGGTCAAAGTATAAATTTATAAAATAAAACAATGTGAAGGACTAAATTGAAAATGTCTTAAGGACTAAACTGAAAAGAATTTGAAGCCTTGGGCC
>JANHAO010010154.1:0-17862 GCA_026873985.1 Saraca asoca
ATTAATTTTTTGATCCAAATATTTTAACTAAACAATGAGGTAGAAAAATCATTTGAAGAAAACAAAATTCTATAAAACTATTTTTCACCTCATACATCGATTTATACATCGATTTATGTCTTTAAAATCTATATTCATCGATGTTCACATCAATTTGTTAAAGAACAATTTTCAAAATTATTTCAAACCGACAGTTGAGAAAAACAACTACTTTGATGTAGTAATTGATTTAAGATTTGTGAATAATAGACTGTACTTCGATTACCACACTGATTAATTAGATGTAACCACTTGTAATCGATACAACAATTGATTCAAAAGTTAAAAATTAGTTATTCTGCTACAGATGATTACAGCAGTCACAACAGCTCAACTGCCTTTGCTATTTAAATGATTTTTTGTAATTCTCTTTATAGAACAATCACATTCAAGTTCGAAATCATTTTGAAAAAGAGCTAAACACATTTTTCTCTCTACCTCATCGAATTTTGAGATTTTATCAAGCTTTTGGATCAACATTTATTGAGTTCATCTTAGTTTGTTTGAGATTTTCTTTTCAAACCAGTGGTATTATATTTCTGACTCTTTTCTTATTTCTATTTCTTTGTTTTAAGATTTCTAGGGATTTGGAAATCTTGTATAGGCTAGCAAGTACTTGTTATAAATCTTGTGTTTTTGTTTAGGTTTAGAAGAGCCTGTTATAATTCTTCTAAGTTAACAAGAAGCCTATGTAAGTTCTTGTGTGTTTGATGTAAACTGGCATTTCAAGAGCCTAGTAAATCCTGATAGTTTTTATTTTCAATTGAAAAGGTCTTTCCGTTGAGAAAAATCAAGTGGAGTATACTTGAATTGTAGTTTTAATTCAAGTTGAACTACTTTAAAAATCTATGTTTTAAATTCTTATTATTCTGTTGCATATAAACCTTTCTATTGCTTTATTATTGAATCCAAATATAATACAAAGGTGTATATAAATTTTGCAATGAGAAGAGGGCAAGATCCAGAGTTAGTTAAAATTTTAAACTTTGATTAATTACTATTTCCTTTAAGGGACCTGACAGCTAGGATGAATTTTAGCATATGTTTGATTCAAAGATTGCTCAATTTGATTTTGAAAAGTTGTGAGGCAGAGAAATCTATTTCAACACTTTTCTCAGAGAGTTTGGCACTTGAAGGAGAAAGAAAATAATGTAGAAGTTATGAAAGTTAAAGGGTAGTTAGGTTTTTATAACTATTCTAATAAACTGTAATAGAATAATTGATTTTTAGTTTATGAATCAATTACTAAATCAATTTAGAGAAAAATCGTAAAATTCATTTTTTTTAAAAAAATGAAAATTGTTCTTCATGAATCAATGTATGAATTGATTCATATAGATTTTCAAACATGAGTCGATGTGAGAATTTATTCGTATTGTATAAAATAGTTTTTATAAAATTTGTACTTTCTTTAAGTGGTGTTTCTATCTCATTTTGAAAATATTATTTGAATCAAACTTCTTTTGAAATTCATTTACAAGAGATCCTAAAAAGATAAAATAATTCCTAATTTCTAATGTTGATCTTTTTGAATCACAAATGTATACTTTGAAACCTATAAAACACAATAAAATAAAAAGTAAAGTATAATATTAAATATAAATGTGAATGACTTGATTAAAATTATTTTTCAACATCAAAACCAAGAAATATATGTAGCTAGGCTAACCTAGGTTTACACACCCAAAAATCAAGAGAGGATTAAGCAAACCAAATCTGACGATCTAAAAAGATCTGATGGTTATCAATGCAAGACTTATAGGTCAAGAAAATCTAATGGCTACAAAAGATCTGAAGGGTTATTATAGAAGGTCTAATGGTTCAATAAAATATGATGACTAAAGAGGAGTTAGAAGAACAATGGATGATGATGAAAACTCCCTCTTTATTACAGCATTTCACTTAAGATCTTTATGCATGTATAAGCTACCTTAGCTCAACTCATCTGACGGAACTATTGATGCATGAGATCATTTAAAGTACTTTAACATTACTAGAGATCTCTATGCATCTCTTTCAACTATATATGCAAAGTTTTCTCTCCCACATGAAAGGAGATGCAATGACCTGGTAGAACAACCTCGCTCCTAAGATAATTAATAGCTTCCAAACCATGGGAGAGCTACTCACCTTGCAACTCATGGCTAGCAAGAAGATCACAAAGACAGTAGCATAATTATTGACTATGAGATAAGAGATGAATGAAAGAATCAAGGGTTACATCCAAAGATTCAACAAGGCTATGATTGAAGTAGGCAATCCTTATCCATACATCATTAATACTTCTCTAATTCAAGGACTTCATAATCAATTCTTAAAAAAGCTTTAGCTTGTAAATCAAACTACGTGAGTTAGGATCAACTCATAGAAAAGATTAATGGATACATCAAATTTGAGGAGCTAGAAAGAGTTATCAAGCATGATGAGATAAAGGAAAAAAAATGATCAAGATCAAAGGCAACCTTGAAAGGAGAAGAACATCAAATCGAAGGACAAAAGAGCATGACACTTAATAAGCATATGCACTACACTTCACTAACTATAACAAGGGAACATATTCTCATGAATGTGTAGAAAGACTTCACAATCACCACTCCAAAGCTAATCAACACCTTACTTTGAAAGAGAGATTAAACAAAGTTTAGTAGGTATCATTAAAACTATGGTCATGACACCAAGGAGTGCATCCAGCTATGACATATCGTAGAAGACTTTGTCCAAGAAAGGATACTAGAGAAGTTTGTGACCAAAGATCAAAAAGCAACATTTGGAACAAATCAAAACTATAAACAACATGAATGTTTGGAATAGACTAGCACCAGATGAGAACAGTTGACAATGACCAATTGGGATCCAAGGAAATACCACTCATGCCATTCAATCAAAGAATCAAAAGGAGGGTAGGCAATCCCCCACAAGAATGATCCATGTGGTCTCTAGTGGAAAGAGAAAAACTAACTAAGAGTACAAAGAGTACGTGAAGGAAGTTTATAGGATACTTCAAAAGCAAAAACGTTAAAGCTTGAAAACCTGATCTTGTGGTTTGATAAAGATACTAAAGGGCTCAACAACAACACAAATGATCCCTTTGTGATCAAACTTGGCACAACGAGATATAAGCTAAAGAGTCCTAAAAAACAACATATAGATCGAAGAGAATTTGACACCTTAGTGTTTAAATTCGGAGGATCCACACTAAGAATTGAAGGTTTGGTGCTCTTATAAGTAGCAATAGTCAAAAGAGATAAGATCTCTCTCCAACACTTTGAATTCCTAGTGATGAACACCCTGTTAGCATACAATGCAATCTAAGGAAGACCATCCTTCAACAAATTTAAATTGATTTGTTTAACAAATTCCTAACATCCTATGGAATCAAAACTATCTATAGAATTCCAAAACAAGCAAGGAATTGCTCTATGGATATGATTAGATTAGGGAAGAAGGAAATGTGATGCAAGATGGAAGAACACAATGAAAAGGAAAGGGAAGTCTTTGCTTTGACAAAGCTTATTTCTGAGGAAGCAAATAGCCATCATGTCTGAATTGATTTAGATGAAAAAGATGAAAGGCTAGAACCTAGAGGTGAATTGAAAAAGATATACTTCAAAGGGAAATATCTCTAGTCCTATCATAGTGTTAAGAATCTCAATATTATTACCCATTATTTTTTGGCAAGTTAGAAAATAAATTCCTTAATTTTGGGATCCATTTAACCATAATGTCAAAATAGTTGATTTGTCAAAATATAATAGGCAATAACACTAGAATCTCAAAAAAAAAAAAGTAGGATTAGAAATATTTCCACTTCAAAGATCCAACTTGTTGACGGTGAAATTCAGTTTGTATGAAGGACTCGAGCTTCAGTCAGCGGGGTGAGTTCTGGGATCCAATACTACCTTTGAAGTGTTGAAGAGATGCAGCCGAGAGGGAGAAGATGAAATAGATGAGCGGCACGTTTAACGTGGTTCGGCCAAATTTGGGCAATACTGGACCCTACGTACACGGTAGAAGTTTTATTGATATTGAGTAATTTGTAGAGTCTTTGCTTACAAGATTGCTTCTTCTCCCCTTACTAACAATATCAGCCTATTTATAGAGGAAGAAGAGGTTATATGCATTAATTTCTAGCTACAATTGTGTTACATCAAATAATAAATGGGAAAAGACAGTAAAGTGGCTTCATTCTGGCTGTTGCAGGAAGTAGGCCTCTGAGTTGTCTTCCTAATTCGACGGTAAACTTGTGTCTGTCACTTGATATCCCAGGTAGGGGATTGATGACTTGAAGGCCTCATAGATTTTGTTGCGGTGGGCACTGTTGTAGCGAGGGAGCAGTCTTCGAGCAGAATAGCTGACCACCCGAAGGTTCGGCCTGGTGACTTTTTTTGCTAGTTCATCTCTCACGAGGAATTATTTCGTGGGGCGCATTCGAACCTTTTCGCAGGGTCACCACGACGTGATGAGCGAGGAAAGGCTTTGATGCTCGGGATTACTTTGCCACTGTTGTTTGTAGGATCATGGAATTCGATCCTTTGTTGCGCTCGAGGGCTCATCCTTGCGAGGCTATCTTTTGTATACAACATAAGCCCCCCAACTCTCAGTTTGCTTTATAGACCGGGAGTTGTGTGTTTTCAAGACTTAATTCGTATCTTCAGCCAGTGTCCTTCTTTGACCAAAGTGTCATGTCGAATGTTTTTTCATTTTGCTTTAGGCCATACTTTCCCCTATTTGCCATTTTCGGCCGTTGGCGTGGCATTATCGCTCACTTTGAGCCGTTGGATGAAGATCAAATCAGATTTTCTCTGGATTCTTCAAAGGGCTAAGTGGGTTTATTTATAACTTGGGGCATTCTTTCTTTTGCCTAAGAGAAACTTAATGGAGGAGGCTGAAGAGGCCCCTACGTGTTTCGATGTTTTGGCTTCCGGCAAAGCTTGGTGAGACATGGATGGTCTGTTGTATGGTGGCAGGAGACGCAGATGGCCCGTTACACGTGGCCTCAGCACAGAATCGGCCTGGCGGGCTCCGACGAGGTTCTTATGGAGTCTTTTGGCCACCTCCTCCGACCTTTGCTTGTGGTACTGCTACCTAGCCAGCTAGTTTTCTACGACTTTGTGAATTGCTCTGGGTCTGGCTCAGGAGGATACGCCGGAGGAATAGGTAGGAGGAACTCTGGGGCTGCTACTCTTCTACGAGCCTGATGACTGGTAGCTGGCTTTTTGGCTGCTTTTTACAGGAATAGTAGGCTTTCAGTCTTTTTCCCCTGATGTACCCTCACCTCACTTGTTGAGGTCTGTAAGTGGGATGAGTTCTTCTCCTTTCAGAAACTATAATGAATGCTTCACATATTTTTGTATGTACACTTCTGATGATTAATGAAATACTACTTTTTGCCAATCGACTATGCTTTATTTTTCCTGTCTACTCAATCCGTTGTGAGTGAGGTCACAAGTGAGCTGTGCTTGAGAAATTTTATTTGAGATGTGAGAGATACATCCATATGAGACCTATGGGAATTTATCTGCATGAGAACTGTGAGGGATTCATCTGCATGAGAGTTGCGAGAATTTATCTGCATGAAAACTATGAGGGATTTGTCTGCATAAGAGCTGCGGGTGGCGATGATTTCATCTTGGTAACGGTGAGGTGAAAACCATTCGCTGAGTTTTCAATTTTCATATTTGTGAGGTAGGCTCAAGGGCCATCTCACCCTCAATTTTGTTTGTTTTTATTTTGGAAGCCTCGGGGTAGGCTCAAGGGCTGTCTCACCCTCGGGCGTTGCGAGGTAGGCTCAAAGGCCGTCTCACCCTCAGTTTTGTGTTTGCACTGTAATGAGGTGAAAATCGCTCAATGAAGTTTCGTTTCGTTAATTTTTTTTTTATTGAGGCGAGGTGAAAATCGTTCATCTGGCGAGGTGAAAACCATTCGCCGAAGTTTTGTTTTGTTTTTCGTTGAGGCGAGGTGAAAATCGTTCGCCTGGCAAGGTGAAAACCATTCGTTGAAGTTTTGTTTTGTTTTTCGTTAAGGCGAGGTGAAAACCATTCACCAAAGTTTTGTTTTGTTTTTCGTTGAGGCGAGGTGAAAACCATTCGCTATAGTGAGTCTGTATTGTAAAGTGAAGACTTCTGTCCACATAATACTATTGGCCAATCGGTAATTTTCATTAATTCAGTGTGCAGCAGTTAGTGCAACCAAACACTTTTGGAGAGTTATAAGATCAGAATATGGTTCTAACGGAGGGCTTAGGCTCTTAAGTGATAACTCACTAAGTGTGCTGCCCTGATGGTCTTACCACATAATCTTGTAATTGGCCCCTCCTGATGAGGTCTTCTATGGCATCTCTTAGCATCTGACATTCTGAGATGGTGTGTCCAGCCTCATTGTAATAAGCACAAAATCTATTTCGGTCTCTGAATTTAGGGGATTTCCTTAATGTCCAAGGTTTCCCAAAATCCTTATTATGCCTTTTTGCGGTGAAGATTCTGTCCTGGGTATCTGACAAGATGCTATAGCTCTCGAAGCGGTCTTTGGGCCACTGTGGTTTTGCCTTCTTTGCGAGATGAGGAGTGGGACTGTCATGACTCTCGCTACTCCTCTTTTTGCTCACGATGGGACCACTATGGCCCACTTTACGCTTGGGTTCCTCCGTTCCAAAAGTTTTTTCCCATCTTATTTGCTTGGCCGCCCGATCATAGAATTCGACAAGGTCTCAAGCGGGGGACTTGTAAAGGCTTATGTATAGCTTGACGTCTTTGCGAAGTCCCGCTGAGATGGCAGTCAGAACACTTTCCTCTGAGGGATTTCCCATGGAGTTGGCCTCGTGCCGGAATTGGGCCAAATAGTCTTTAAGCGACTCCTCCATGCATTGGAAAATCATAGCAAGGTGGCAAGGAGGCACGAGTTGTTTCTTCAGCGCCCGATATTGTTTAACAAACCTCTTTTGACATTCCTCCCAGCTGTCGATGCTGTGCAGGGGGAGGCATCTGAACCAGGCACGCGGTACTGCCCCTAGCGTGCCAAGGAAGACTCGGCACTTCACTAGGGGGTCGATAGTCTGGAGGTCCATTTGGGTATTGAACACATCCAGGTGGTCGCTTGGGTCACTATCCCCATCATATAACGGGATAACGGGTACTTTGAGTTTCTGCGGGAGAGGTTGCTTCTCGATTTCCATAGAAAACGGTGAGGTTTTCTCATGGCGAGTTTGATTACTTTGAGGTTGCGGATGCTCCTCCAGTAGTTTTAGCCTCTGGAGAACCTCTTCCATTACTGGATGCTGATTTTCACACTAAAGGATCGAGCTTTCTACTCATTGGGAGCCCCCCAATCATTGGCTATCGTGATCATCGCGAACTTCTCTCTGAGCTTCTTCACGAAGCTGTTGGAGTTAAGCTATGACCTCTTCTTGTTTCTGGGCATTTTGCGATTGTGCCTGGGCGAGCACTTTAATAGTTTTGACCAATTCTTTGACTGTGTTTTCAAGTGCTGATCGGGGCTGGTCGGGCATTTGCGCCTCTTGAGTTTCAGGTGTGATGGTGTGCTGAGAAGCTGGAGCTGTACAACTCTGAGTCGTTCTTCCACTGGCCATGATCAGACTGTAATGGAAGCTTCAGGAAGTAGACAGATCCCCACAAACGGTGCCAAAATGTTAACAGTGAACTTCGATTTGTATGGGGGACTCAAACTTCAGTTAATGGGGTGAGTTCTAGGATCTAATACTGCCTTTGAAGTGTTAAAGAGATGCAGCCAAGAGGGAGAAGATGAAATAGATGAGCGACACGTTTAACGTGGTTCAGCCAAATCCGGGCGGTATCAGACCCTACGTCCATGGTGGAAGTTTTATTGATATTGAGTAATTTGCAGAGTCTTTGCTTACAAGATTGCTTTTTCTCCCCTTACTAACAATATCAGCCTATTTATAGAGGAAGAAGAGGTTACATGCATTAATTCTAGCTACAGTTGAGTTACATCAAATAATAAATGGGAAAAGATAATAAAGTGGCTTCATTCTGACTGTTACAGGAAGTAGGCCACCAAGTTGTCTTCCTAGTTCAGTGGTAGACTTGTGTCTGTCGCTTGATATCCCGGGCAGGGGATTGATGACTTGAAGGCCTCGCAGGTTTTGCTGCGGTGGGCACTGTTGTAACAAAGGAGCAATCTTCGAGCAGATTAGCCGACCACCCGAAGGTTCAACCTAGTGACTTTTTTTGCTGGTTTGTCCCTTGCGGGGAATTGTTTCACGGGGCATATTTGAACCTTTTCGTAGGGTCGCCACGACGTGATGAGCAAGGAAAGGCTTTGATGCTTGGGATTACTTTGCTGCTGTTATTTGCAGGATCGTGGAATTCAGTCCTTTGTTACGCTCGAGGGCTCGTCCTTGCGAGGCTATCTTTTGTATACAACACAACCAAATTTATTAGTATTGGGGTAGCTTTCTAAAGGAACAAAAATCCCAATTAATTGAGTTTTTGGAGAAAAATGCCAATGTTTTTGTCACATCCACAAATTTAAAAACATGATCAGCTCAAGCCATCCTAGTGAGAACCCAAGAATTTTGAGGTTCCTTACATTTTATAAATAATTTAAATAGACTTTCAAATGAGAAGTTTGAAAATGTATTATTCTTTCAAGGAACAAATAATGCACAAATATTGTTGTGCACATTTTAAAAAATAAGATGCAATATATTTGAAAAAAATCATGAAGAAAACTGCATTTAACACTAAAACATAAATCTTATTTTGGATCAGCCAAGCTAGGCATATGCACACCACTAACGTTTTATCAAATCTGCATATCTAAGTCTTGTCTTTGTGGGATGTATGGAAGTTTGCAGTAGTTGAGTCTCCCATATAGTACTAACAACTGTGAAAGAAATTGAATCGAATAAGTATCCACTTAGTTTGATGAACTTTTTACCTTTAACTTTTGGATGGAAAACATTAGGTTGTACAAATACTATATATTCATTCACACACATATATCTTCTTTTAATTGATACACATATGTATATACATATAACCATTTTATGCATGTATATAGCATAACATCATTCTACCCGAGTATACATGTCATTATCCTACACAAACATATAACATATTGCCACTTTTGCATTCTAGGTCTCATACGTACTTTCCTTCCATCATACACCATTTCTTGTGTCTTACCCATTCTAGTCATGCATGCATAATCCAAGCATAGAAAGCAATAATAACTAACAGTATTCCTCAACAACTTTTCAATTGCACCAAAAAGGGCAAATCTAACAGGTAAAGTCTCCATAGTTTTAGGCTACCAACCTAAGTAGCTAACATAGTATCATATGTAAAATTATGCAAACAAGACAAGTAAATTATATAGATATTATGATACCTTCACCATAACACTTTCATAACTGAGTATGATCATTTTTACCATACTATCTCATTGTTTTTGAATGATTATTTTTACCATGCTTTTCATAACCTTAGCATGATACCTTTACGCTAGCTATCATATTACCTTCCTATCCTATATGCATACTAATGACTATTGGGACCACAAAAGTAGTGTTGAATCACTTATGCTAGTAGTATTAGGGAGTCAAGTCATCTCTACATAGATTAGTGATCTATTTGTGTCTGTCATAGCATGAATTAAGGAGATTTACAATTGAGTTAAATTGCAAGAAATTAGAAAACACAAGTGTAGCAGTAAAAGAATGCAGAAATGATGCAATAAGAGAATATAGAAATGATGTAACCAATCTAAAGGATAATCATAACTCCTCCAAATAGATTTATTGGAGACCACAAAACATGCATTCAACTTCAATTAATTGCCTAACTTAGAGCTATCCAAAACCCTACAGTAGACCTCAAATCCTTTACTAGATAACTACCTAGGATTTAGCTTAACATCATTAGCAGAAACAAGTAACCACTTATTTCTAGAGCTAGATGCAAGTAAGATTAAAAACTAGAATTTACCTAGGCTAAGCAATTGAACAAACACCTTTGGTTCAATCACTTAAACCCTACTTCTCATATGATGAACATTGAACTACCAGTCAACATTCAACACTAAATTTAGCTAGATTCATCAATTAAACACATAACACACATATAATCATCAAGTGGCAACATTAACAATTATACATGTAACCAAATAGCAAGATAAAGAGAAAAGCAAGAGTAAATTAACTAAAATTAAATAGATAAGAACAAGGTTTCAAAATCAAACCAATTGGAGTGTTATGCCCTTAGACTTGGTTACAAATCACTTAGCCTTCCATGGCTGCCATGAAAATGCAGATAGAAAACCAAAGAAAACTAAAAAGTTTAATTGTAAATAATTGACAAAGAATGGATAATCTCGAACGGTTCAGCTATTTATATCTCCTAAGCTCTTACTAAGCCTTATGGGCTAGCTTTTAGGCTCACATTGAATTATGCCTTATTATAATTGAAGCCTCTAAACTATATTTACAAATTCAAACACAAAACTAGTCCTTTGCAGAGTAAAATGCTGGTTTGACTTCATTCTCTGTGTTGACCTTCAAAACCACATAGTTTCACTAATTTTAAGACTTGATATCATTAGGGTGGACCTTAGGGACTTGTAGGCTTTAGTTTGACCTCATTTAACCCACTGATGCTTCAGTTGTAATATAATCATTGTGACTAGGTCAATATGGACAAAAACACTAAGATGACTTCATGGCAAATTTTGAGACTCTAAATGGTAGAATTAGACTTTGGCCTCAACACAAAAGTTGTAAATCTTTCTCTTAGCTTTCTAACCATATAAAGATAGACCCAATCCAACATTTGGAGATCAAGTTATAGTCCAAAATCTAAAATAGTATTAAAAATTCAACATTAAGTAATTAATTCAATTAGGCTCTAAATAATGGCCAAATCATAAAACAAGGCTAATTCACTAAATTAGGCTCAATTAACATCCTAAGAGGCAAGGTATAAGAGGAAAAAAATGTAGAAATATTTTTCTCATTAAATTCCCTTACACTTAGCCTTTGCACGTCCTTGGGCAAATACAATGGTATTCAAAACCAAAAAAACTAAACTACTAAACAGTAACTTTTCAATGATGAGGGGAATGCCTAATCAAAAGCAAGGAAACAAATAAAGAAATTTCAAAAAGCATAACACATCATGAACAACACTTTATTGACTACTTGAAACTCAAAAGTAAACTAGCAAAGCAACTTCAATCAAAAGGAAAGTGAATCACATTGATAAAACCTCTCAAGTAACCTCTTCAACTCTCTATGTGTCTATGATGTGGGCAAGTGTTTCACTCAATTTCTTCTCATGACAATGCACTATCATAAGCTTGCTTCTTATCTTATCTCTACTACCAAAATCACATGTACAACACAAATCAAAGGGACTTTATTAAGGGTTGTAATGGGGTCAAGAGAAAAGGGAAAGGAGAGGAATGGAAAGGATATGAAAGGTTAAAAACCAAAGGGATTAAAAAAGCATTGAATTGAGATGAAGATTCAAGTAATCTAACATTCACAATTAGGGAATTCAACCACTTATTTTTTTTTTCTCTTCATTCCTTTTTTTTTCTTTTTTTAGATTTATTTTTTCCTTCTTTTCTCTTCTTTTTTTAGCCTTTTTTAGCAAAATTTTTGCTTTCTCTTTTTTTTTTCTAATTTTTTTTACCATAATATTTGCCACAATTACCTCTTTTACCACCAATCAAGATTCCCCTAAACTTGTTCAAAGAAAACATCTCAAAATGACTCAAATGCTCTACTAATCCCTATGGTTAGGTAAAGACATTAGAGACTTGGTATGGCTATGCTTAAGGTTAAATAATAAGAAAATGATCAAATAAGCTCAAAGGGCTAAACAATGGTAAAAATGTGCAAGGTAAGCTAATGGGGTAAAAGACTATATGAAAGAATGCCTTAATCACTTTTGTGCATGCAAGTACTAAATGTAACTTCAACAAGATTCAAAGTAAGTTCTAGAGCACACAATCGTGAAAGAAAATTACACAAGAAAGGAAAGGAGATTATTAAGATATATACACAATTGAAAGCTCAAAATCTCACAAGCTAGAAATTGTATAAAATGCAACCTACCAACTTTCCAAAATCAATCACTATACTAGCTAAAAATCAAGAATCAAGAATCAAAAGTTATTATTATTCAATCATGCTATGAAATCTTCAAAATTTAAATGAAAGTCACTCAAGGACAAAGCAAACTCCACATCATCAAAAAGCACCTAAAATCTCAAAATAAAAACTAAAATTATTTATTTTCTTTTTGGTCTTCTTTTTTTTTTCAAGGAAACTCAAAACTCAAAGACAAAGCAAAGTAAATTAAATTAAAGCCTCCCCCTACACTTAAATTCTACATTGTCCTCAATGTAAGCACAAACAACAACACATAATGGACAAACAAAATAAAAGAGGTAGGGTGAAGAAGATGTTTAGGTTGCCTCCCATGTAGCTGCCCTTTTTTAATGTCTTTGGTTAGATGAAACTTTTCTCAATCCAAGCATGTGGCATCATGTAAGTTCAACTCCTCAATTGGTTGCTCTTGGAAACCCTCATGAAAGTGCTTGAGCCTATGTCCATTCACCTTGAAGCTGTTATTTGTTGCTACATTTCTAATTTCAGTTGTACCATATGGAAAAACATTAGTGATAACAAATGGATCCAACCACCTAGACCTCAACTTACCAGACATTAGCTTTAGCCTTGAGTTTTAAAGAAGCACTTTTTGTCAAACTTTAAACTTTTTCCTAGCCATTATTTTGTCATGAATGTTTTCTCCTTGTAGATTCTTGAATTCTCATAAGCTTCTAAGTAGATTTCCTCAAGTTCTTGCAATTGAAGTCTTCTTTACTCAACTGCTTGCTCCAAGTATAAATTGCATCTTTTCATTGCCCAATATACTGTATGCTCAATCTCTATAGGTAGATGACAAGATTTCCCCAAGACAAATTGAGAAGGGGACATTCCAATAGGTGTCTTGTAGGTAGTCCTATAAGTCCAAAGAGCATCTTTAAGTCTCTTGCTCCAATCTTTCCTATTTGGTTGGATTGTTATCTCTAAAATTTGCTTGAGCTTTCTATTTGAAACTTCTGCTTGGAGGGTGGTAAAGTGTTGAAACTTTGTGAAGCACTCCATACTTCCTCAACAATGCCTCCATTTTCCTACTACAAAAGTGTGAATCTTGATCACTTATGATTTCTCTTGGAACTCCAATCTATGATTTGACAAAATCTACAATGACTCAAAAATCATCAATTTGAGTGGCCTTAACCCCCATCAATTTTGACATTGTTGATGGTGGATTTTTGTTCTACCTAAATCCAGCCAACTGAAGAAGTTCTTTTAGACTCAAGTTGCACTTCGATTCAACAAATGTGAAGCAATGATAGAAAACCTGGGAGAAGAGGAGAAAGCCAGATGAAAACAAGAAGATTTTTAACATGATTCAGCCAAATCCGGGCAGTACTAGACCCTATATCCACGGTAATGTTATTGCTTTGAAGAAAATTCTACAAAGTTTTAGTATAGCTATCTTAGCTTGCTTACAATGGTTTCCCTCCTCCTATTTATAGAGGTTGGGAGGTTACAAATGTAATTTTATAAGTTGTAATTCTATAACATCAAACATTAAATGTACAAGACAAAATGAACTTCTATAAATCATCTTCTATAGGTTGTTTTCTACAGGGTGGGTCCTTTGTCGGCCTGCTAGGTCAAATAGCTAACATGGGCTGGTCTGATGCCTCATCGCACTGAGTTTTATGAATATTGCTATGTCTTGTGAGCTATTTTTGGCTCGGGATCACTACGGATCTTCACTGAACAATGACGAGCTTGTGAAGCAAGCTCGGGCAGGGCGGATCACTGGTTATGCAAGTTAGACTTCTCTTATATAGACTTTGTCCCCGTATGGGGCCTTGTTAGCCCATTTTTCTCTCATACCAAAATATGCCTATAACATAAGCCCCCCAACTCTTAGTTCACTTCATGGACTAGGAGTTGAATAGTCTTGCCAGGAGAAGGCCTTCTTTATAAATTATTGTGCAGTCAAAGTCTCCGGTCAGCCTATCATTTCATCTGTTCCAAGCCATACTCCATGTTATACATGTCTCACTACCACAGATGAATCCACCTCCTTTTCTTCCAAGGCATTTAATGGAAGTGGTAGGGGTTGATCTTTGGACTCTTTAATGAGAGCAACCTAGTTCTATTTAAGACGAAGGTAGTCTTTCTTCCTTCTTTAGAACTTTGATGGAAACTTCAAGTGAGCCCCCCATTCTTTTAATGGAGAGTTTTTTAAGAGAGATGTGCATGGTCTATTGTATAGGAAGCCTTCTCAAGCAATTGTCCTTTTTCAAGAACAAGGGAAGATCTCACTTAGATCTTAGATTATTTCTTCATGATAATCTCATGGGGTTTACCCTTCCTAGCTGTTTCGGCTTATTTTCTCTAAATCTACTACACCAGATAAAAAGCAGGGAAGGAGTTCTAAGCCAAGAAGGGTGGCAAGGGACAAAGTTGAAGAATTAAAGTATTTGTCGGCCCTCTTCTTGATTGAGGCTCTCCTCTGGGGTGCCAATCTTTCTTCCATAATGGGTGGCTGTAGTGCACTTGACTTGTATTTTAACTTTTTTCTGATGTAAATTCACCTCGCTAAGGTTTTTTTCGATGAATGACTTTCTCCTTGTGTTTGTTGTATTCCGCTGCCTGTACAATAATGTGAACTTCAAGTGAGCATTTCAATATCATGGAATGCTTAAGTTACCAATTGGTCACATTTTCTTTTTTCTTTTTTGACAGCAAATATAAGCACTATAGAGTTTGCTTACTCGTAATTGCCTATGAATTGCAAATTTTACATAACATAAGGGTTGCAAACATTTTAGTTGCATGAAAGCTACGGGTATTCATTCATATGAGAGCTGCGAGCACTACGAGTGCTTGATCGCATGCATGTGGTGTCTGAGAAAGTTGGTCACATGTATGATTAATAAGAGGGCACATGCACATGGTGCCTGAGAAAGTTGGTCAAGTGCATGGCCATACGAGTATGGTGCCTAAAAAAGATGGTCACACGTGTGCTCAAGATAGCATGTATATGGTGCCTAAGAAAGCTGGTTATATACATGATTCACAAAGTTAGGTGCACATGGTGCCTAAGAAAATTGGTCATGTGGTCGATGAGGCTACATACATATGGTGCCTAAGAAAGTTAGTCATATGCATGAGTTAGAGGTCGTGTACATATGATGCCTAAGAAAGTTGTTCGTATATGTGAGGTTGCCTGCACGTGGTGCCTAAGAAAGTTGGTCACATGCATGGTAAGATCGCTTGTGCATGGTGCCTAAGAAAGTTTGTCATGCATGAGGTGAAACACCATGTATATGGTGCCTAAGAAAGTTAGTCATATACATGGGTAAATTGCATGCATGTGGTGTCTAAGAAAGTTGATCGCATGCATGATGATATTGTATGCACATGGTGCCAAGAAAGTTGGTCATGTGTATAGTGATGTAACATGCATATAGTGCCTAAGAAAGTTAGTCATATGCATGCTCGATCGCTAAGGATGGTGCCATAAAGTAGGTCATTCCAATGTGATGTCAATTTGAATTAAAACTCAAAATGATACAGTTCTAAGCTTAAATAGGGGAAGTTTGCATCTCAAGGGCAAACTTCTAGATTAACATTTGCTGAGGCCTCGCCCAAGCTATATACATCAAACTTGAACTACTCTTTACATGCTTTATTACATGGTTAAAATATGGTTCTGACCACAGTGGAATGCTCTTATTCAGGGTCTCACTACGGTTGAGAGGCCTGTTGTCCCACGTGCTGTAGTACATATTCTTTTAAACATCCTCTCTTAATTAGATCTTCGATGGCATCTTGGAGGGCTCAACAATCAGATCTACTTTACCCCTTTTAGTCACAAAAATCCTGTCCAGAGTGTCTAAAAGGATGCTATAATGATCATGATAACCTGGAGGCTGAGGTCACTCAATTCTCACTTTCTTTCAAAGCTGGCTACTAGGTCTAGTCTTCTGACTCTTAATGTTTCTTTTTTTGTTCTACTTAGAGCCACTCGCCTTGTCCCTTTGACTCTCTGAACCAAAGGTCTCTTCCTATCTAATCTATTTTGAATCTTAATCATAGAATTTGCCCAAGTCTATAACTGGGGATTTGTATATGCTCTTGTTCAATTTGCCATCCTTACAAAGTCCTGTTGAGATTGCTATCAGGATGCTTTCATCAGATGGACTTTTGACGTTGTCTATCTTATGTCTGAATCAGGCGATGTAATCTTTCATGTTTGTGTTGAAAGATTGCAGTGAGATGGCAGGGGGCGCGAGCTACTTCTTTAGTGCCTTATATTGATTGAGGAATTTTTCTTGGCATTCTTCCCAAGTGTTTATGCTACAAGCTGGAAGACTCTTGAACCACATTCAGGGTACGTCTCCTAATGTAGCCAAAAAGACATGACATTTGATCAAGGGATTGCTTGTTTGAAGATTCATCTGGATGTTGAACATTTCTAGGTGACTACACAGATTGCTATCCTCATTATAGAGTAGGATAGAAGGGATCTTGAGCTTATGAGGGAGGGGCTCTATCTCAATTTCCTTAGAGAAAGGAGTTTGTTCCTCCAGGTGACTTTGATCATCCTGAGCTCGAGGGTGTGTCTCCAATTGTTTTATCCTCTAAAGTAACTCTTCTACCAACACGGTCAGCCCCAGACCACTGGCTAGAGGCCTAACAACTCCTCCTCTCTTCTTATCCACATGAGCAACAACTAGAAGTGTGCTCATAGTTAGCTCTATTCAAGCTTTCAGCCTGTCACTGTTAGTGAACATCTCTGAGCATGATGATTTCAGCCTGCCTTTGCAAACCTTAAACTCGCACTGGGCCAGCATTTGAAATGCTTCTACCATCCTTCTTACTGGTCCTTCTAGCACCTCTTGGCACTGGAGCCACGTTTATATTTTGCTAGTCTCAGGAACAGTGGTAGCAGGCTAGCAATGAACTAAAGGGAGCAAACTGTTGGTAGCTCCTATGATAGAAGAGCTTGTTGTATGGCCTTCAAGTTGTTATTGACAGCCTTTCCCCTGGCCATTATGATTGGACAGAGGATGACCCTAAATGCACAAAATTAACTAGAATATAGATGAGTCCCCATAACACTACAAAAAAAAAGGAATTTGGCAACTGAAATTAGCGACCTAAAAAAATCAGTCGCTAATTGCGATTGTATTGCGACTGCCTTGTGACTGAATGGCTAAAAAATTGAAAATTAATTTTTTTTAGGTTTAGCGACTGAATTAGAGGCTGAATATTTTGGCGACAAAAATTTTGGTCACTATTCGATCTTTGTTTGGTGGTAAACAGTGAAATTTTTTTCTTTTTTTTTGGGAAAAGCGTTTGCAACCGAAAATATTGGTGGCCATATTAGGTTGTGGACCATTAGCGATCAAATTTTTTTATCACAATTTGCTTTATTCCAACTTTCTCCTTTTCAGCTCTTCTTTCTCAATCTATCACTTTCTTCTTATAATTTAGGGCTCCCGTACCTGAAGTCACTCTTTAACTCAAAGGCCGTTTGACTCTACCTTTTGTCGCTGATCTTCTCCTTAAGTACTCTCTCCTTTTGTTTGATTCTAATCGTTGTTACCAAGCTGAGTGTGGAAGGACACTCATACATGATACATCGGTCTCGACTCATCCTAAGTCTGTGTTCTCTTTCTAATCAATAATCATGTTATTTTAATTTTGGGATTTGATTTTTTATTTTTCATTTCAATTATCTATTA
>JANHAO010010155.1:0-17876 GCA_026873985.1 Saraca asoca
AAAACACATGTTTTCAAAATTTACATCCAAACAAGTTTTTTATTTTTTGGTTCTAGAAAAATAATTTTTAAAAATAGTTTTTAAACACCTGTTTTCAAAAATAGTTTTTAAATACCTGTTTTCAAAAATAATAAAACAAAAACACCTGAAAACACTTCCAAAGCCAAAGGCACCGAATTCCTCTGAAAGTAGGGTAGGCCGCTGTGACTGCACAACCACGCACAATACCATCCTTGTTGAGTTGGTCTGACTTTGTACTTAAATGCATAAAATGTTAGAGGTAGGTTTGCCATTATAACTCCACCTTATACTTTCCGTACGCTTTGAGTTCGTTTAAAAAGATATTTTTAGTTCACCAAAAATTTGTCCCTTCTGGCTCCATACTAATTATGGTGAAGACCTTTCAAAGCCAGGAAACCTTCCTCAATTAATGTTGAGAATTGAAAAAAAAAATCCTTAGTTTAATTAATGAAATTACATAATTGATCCACTGCGATATTTCAAAAAAAAAAATAAAAATTTTGAACTTTATATTTAATTTTCAAATTGATCAGACAGAGTTGTTCATAGTGCAATTTACAATATTTTCAATAATTCATTTAAAAAAAGATATATTTTTCTATTTTAAAATGAGAATATAAAAATAATAAAATCATATATCAAAACATATCATTAACCTTCTTAATTTTTTGCAATAATATTTATGATTGTGTAATTAAAATCACAAACAATAAAATTTAACTTTAAATTATAGGTAATTGAAGAATGAATTTTACCATTTTAATTAATTTAAAAATTACTAAAAACGTTACATATTATATGTTTTTTCTATTTATTATGTACATAAATACGACTACACTGATAATTATGATAATTAACGCGCAATACATTGAGAAGTATTAGTGGAAATTTAAATAAAATCTGTACCTAAATCTCTTTCACTCAACCGCTTTAGTTAAGATGATGACATATAATCTTCAATAATTGGACATGCACAAAAGATATAACTTAAAGTAGTTAATATCCATTAAACTTGTTTAACATCCATATTAATTCTTTAGATCATTTAATTGATAAAATTTATTATTTTTAATTATTTATATTTTAGATTTAAATTTTATTATTAATAATTTTAAATAATTAGACTATTCGTGTGTATCATTATAAATCTTAAAAAAAGATTGTCACATATCCTGATTTTAGATTAAAACAACGAATCATATTGCTAAACTTTACTCCACCGAAAAAGGAAAAAAAGAAAAAGGTCTTTTAAAACCGCTCTAACTTCATCCTTTCACGTGTGCAAATGGAAATTCTAATAAAATATCACTGAAAGTCCTTGATAATAATTGTTAATAACACAATGGTCACTGACCATGAACTTTGAGAGTATAATGATTATTCAATAATTAATTCGAAAATGATTCTAATTAAGGTTTCCTTTTTTTAAATATGTTTCTTAGAAAAATCTCATTTACTTATATATAAGTGAATAATTTTATGTCATTTATATATCTTATAATTAAAAAAATAATATATAATATTATGATAATTGAGAAAAATAACTTCTTATCTCATAAAAAAAAGATATTTTCTATCACTCTTTACATCTAATATTAAATAAATAGATTATTTTTTATTATTTTAATATATTTTATAATTATAAATATAAATAAATAAGATTATTTTTATAAAAGATATTTTTCGTCAAAACAAATAAAACCGAAGTTAATAGATATTAATCTAACATAAAAGATCTAATATAAACTCCCTAGCCACAAAATATACCCTCTCTTTGAATCTTTTGACTAAATCTAATCTATTAGTAAAATTTATTATTTTTTAATATTTATGTTATATTCAAATCTCACTATCAATAATCTTAAAAGATTAGAAGCTATTAATAATTTCAAGAGATTAGATAATATATAAATATCAATAATCTTAAAAGATTAGAAGCTATCAGTAATCTTAAGATATTAGATAATATATAAATATCACTATAAACTTTCAAAAGAATTGATGGAATGCTTTAACCTTAAAATGAAATAATATATTCTATTTCTCAACTTTCTTTTCCTAATAAGAAGAAAATGCACCCTCTTGTGTCAATGTAGCCATTGATAACTATCAGAGATAGAGAAATTAAATTACAGTTTCCACTCTTGATTTTGACAATTTTAACATTTTTAATGTATGATAAAAGAAATTGTCAATGTGCCCACATGAACTGGGAGCTGACTTCCACTAGCTGTTGCCAACCAGTGATCAAATTTCATCAAATTTTTAGTAGGATTTGCATGTGCACAATACATGACTATTTTTCTTCTCTGTCTTTTTACAATAGTTGATCGGTAAAATTTCCAATTCTCCCCATATTAACTAAACTTCCTCATCTTTGAATTACTGAAACCAATCTGGCCAAAAGAAAAAAGAGGCTAAACCAATAAAATTTTGGGAATTTTAGTAAGGGGAATTAGTATGGCAAAGGAGGAGGAACATGATTATGTGTCATGCACATGCAAGTTTTGTAAAATTAATAAAATTTGACTACACTAGAGTTTGATAAAAATTCTAATTATTGTAAATTGCTAATTTTTTTATTTGAGTTATTTTTTATTCAGATTAGAGTTTTTTGTTAAAATATTAGTTCTCACTTATCAATAATAAACATTTGTATTAGATAAAAGGTTTAAAGCGTGAAAGATAATTTTTGTAAGTACAGATGGGGTTATATAAAAACTGTTTCGTAGAGATATAATAGAATTGTAGGAATAACGACAAAAGAATTTTAAAAGTATAAAAGGTTGAGAGCTTTACGAATACTATCATGCAATCTTATTCTTATAATATCTCTCTTCATATATGATTTTTCAATCTGAATTTTAGGATTTTTCACGTTTACTTTTTTGTGTTATTATTGTTTTGCATTGTTGCTTGATTATTAGTTTTTGTGGAGGGGAATTTTTTTTATTGGCACTATATTAATAATAAAAACTATACATCTATAATTAAATATGAATGTGAATATTATACAGTTATTATTAAAGTAGTGAGTTTTATAATAAAATTCAATTGTGAATATAAAAGAATATGAATGGTGAAGGTGAGTTATGAATATAAATGTAAAATTTTTGTGATAATAATAAAAATATTCATTTTAAAGTTATATGTCAAAAATACGAAAATGAAGTAAACCACAACTTGTGATAAATTATAAAGATATTAGAAAAATTTAGCTGCAAGAAAAAAGATGAGATTCTAATGCTATGTAAAAACTTAATCTTTAAAAAAAAATTGCAGAAATAATTTTATTATCCCCAATACTAGAATAATTCACTTTTTAGTACAATGCATAGCTCTAGAGAAAAACATCAAATTTTTTTAAGGAAAAAAAAAATCACATAAAGTACCCAAACTTTTGGATCACATAATTGAATAATACATAGAAGTAGCTCGAACCAAACTCGTTCATCGATGGCACTTGGGAACATATATTGGCTTGATGCACAAAGTACCTAACTTTTGGGTCCCATCGTTGAAGTTCAGATAACCATTCCCATGCAGCGGTGAAAGTTCAAGTGAAGATTTGCATATTCATTAAAGTGCAGGATTTTTCTACTTTCTATCCTTTTGTGACCTCAACTGTTCTTTTACTCATAACTCTAGTAAAAGAGCAATATTTCACCAAAAAAATTTCAGTTTTTATATAAAAATATAAATATTATTTTTAATAAAATTTTATATTTTTTTTACAAATTTAAAAGTAATAAATACACAACAAATTTTAATTTTATCATTTAAAATTATATAAAAATTTCAAAAACTTTTATTTTTGGATAAAAATTACAATTTTTAGTAAAATAATTATAAAAAATATAAAATTTTCTTTTAGAATTTATAAAAATACATTTTAATGTGAATTTATTTAAGTGCTTGTCAAAACATAACTCTTTATAAAAAAAAATATAAATTTATATCTATTTTAAGGATTCCTGGATAAGATAGAATTATGAATTTGAAAAAAAAGTGAGGATGACCATAGATGATCAGTGTGGATATAGCATCACCTCAAATTGGTTAATACTAGACAATTTTTTTTTTCTTTACGTGTTAAAATTGTACAAATTTTTATTTCAGAAATAATTTTAATTTCAATTTAATTAGATAGAATTGAAATTCTTGATGATCAAGCTGTTAATGTCTTTTAGCTGCCAAAAATCATTTTTCCCTCTTTATTTATATGAGAATATACAACCAAAATCCTGTCTAAATTGTAAATTTCATCAATACAAGAAAACTTAAATCTTTATATATTTACAAATTCTGGAACATTATTTGTCAACAACTTATAGAGGCAATTAATAATGACAAGGCCATTCATTATTTGAGCATATTAATTAATAGGAATCATGTGATCAAGGTTGTATTATTAGAAGCATGGAGCGACCCATTCTTATAATATTCTTCTTCTTCTTCTTCTTTTGTCTGTTTTTTCTTTTTTTTTCAAAGATTTGTATTAATATTTATAAATTGTCAAAATATTTAAAATTACTGAAATAGAATTTCAACCTCAAATATGAATCGTCAAAAACATTAAACTCGATTAATATTTATAGATTATTTAAATTCTTAGAATTATTGACAGTAAAATATAACATTAAGATAAAAAAACATTAAATCTTATTAATATTTATAAATTAATTAAATTCTTAAAATTGGTGACAAATCTAAGAGATAAGTGATGAAAACATCAAATCTTGCCAATTCAACCAATAATGGGATGACTCATGAGAATAGTCTTTGCTTCTTGAAATCGGTATTTAAAGAATGTGTAACTACCCAGACAATTCTGGTCCAGAAAGCGATAAATATGAAATGTAAGATTGTGATGTGAAGTGGTATTAGATAAAAGAAGTGGCCATAGTTTGTTTGCTTGTCTCTGCAAAACCAACCATCGTATGTTTACACAGAATTAGACAAAACTACATCCCTTTCTGATCTTCTTTTTTGGGTCCATTATTTGTTTAGTTGGGAGCTGTCAGGCACTGAAGATCTCAATAGTCAATGCCTTAGTCATACAGTAACTGTTTTCGTTTAATTTCTCATCCATTTCTCGAGGAATTTTCTCAGAACTTTTGAATCTGTTTAAAAGTATTTTCAGATTTTTTTTATTATTTTTTTTTTTAAAAATAAAAATTATTTAAATATAAATTTTAAAAATAAGTATTTTCTTTATTTTTGAAGATGAAAAAAAATATATTTAATATTATTTATAGCTTTATCATTAATGAAAACATATATTCTTCTTATTTTTTTAAAAAAATAAAAATAATTCTATATAAAAATAAGAAAAAATATCATTTTAGTGTTTACTGAAAATTATTTTTTTTAATTACACTTTTAGAAAACATTTTTTAAAAAATAATTTTTGAAAACAGATTATCAAACAAATTTTTTTATTTTTATAAAAAAAATAAAAAAATTATTTTTAAAAATAAAAAAAATAACTTCCCAAACAACCCCTTTATCATTAAAACATTAATATTGACTTTTGTGCTCTTCCAAAAGAGTGGACATTAAGTTGGGCATGTATTAAAGCATTTTGTTAAGTTCAAAAGTCCAATCTAATCCAAAATTTTTCAATATTTTGTGTATTTAAGTTTGACCTTTTTCTAAAGGGCATGTTCGAATTCAGCTCTCTTTAAATCTAACTATAATATTTTAGTATATATAATAAGAAAAAATGTAAAATGCTTCTTTTAATCTTAGAGTAGTTAGATTTTATTTCAGTAATTTTGAAAATTTAGAAATCAAATTCTTAAATAATATAAAATTTAGAATTAACACTCATCATCTATTTAATTAACTATTTTATTAAATTATGTAATTTTTTCATACTTTTTAAATAAGAACCACAATAATATTATATACTAGTTAAGTGTGTCATTTTTTTTATACATAATATAAATAAAACTTATATAGATATAAGATATATTTTAGTTATGTATATAACTATTTTAGTTACATTTGAAAAAATATGAAAGAAAAATCATTTTATACATATATTAATTATTAATGAATAAAAATTTATCACATAATGTAAATAAAATATATAATATAAAGAAATTATATAATAATAAATATAAAACATGATCGGGCTATGTGTCGATTTTAAATATTTAAATCAAAATCTGATCTATTTATAAAATAAAAACTAAATTTTTGTTTATATCTAATCCTTGGACTTAATTAATAATTACTCAATCTAATTCCTATTTTTTCAAATTCGGGTCCAAGCTAAAAGATCAGACCAGACTTCATTTAGGCACTCTATCTTCCAATACTCTACTTTACTCACGTTCTTGATTCAATGCATGCATGATAAAGCACCCCTATACACAAAAATTTGCCATATTGAAGAAAAATAAATAGTATATAGAGATTATTATGCCAACATGATCTAATCCAAACGGCCACATGTATAATTTCATATGTTTAAGATTGTGAATTCGAATGTCCTTAATAGTATACTTCAAGCCTTTTTTTTTCTTCATATTTTTAATGCATATTCCTGAAAATATCTTTTTTTATATATAATTTTAATACATATTTTGTGAATATATCTTATTTTTTTATAATTTTGAAGTAATAATAACTCTTTTCAATTTTAAAATCAATTCATGCTTGTAAAAAATGATTGAAACCAATCAATTACCAAGTTATAAAAAATACTGAAATCAGATTAAAGTTTTACCCATATTTGAAACTAAAAAAAAAAAGTTCAAAATTCCTGACAAAATGTGTATGGATGTGTGCGCGCGTGCTTTTTTTTTTTTTGCCTCGCCTTGAATTGATTCCACAGAGTAAGCAGCAGAGTGTTAGCCAGATTGCTACCACAATATTGTCTGAATCACATGAGGATTTGAATTTAAAAAACTGAGTCTGAACAATTTTTGGGTGTCCTTTTCAAGCCCAATTAAAAATTATGAGCCCAACTGGAAACAAACGCAAATGAAATTGTCTACTTCGAATAAATATAATTATCTAAGACCCAAAAAAAAAAAGTAAATATATATCTATTAACATAATATATAATATATAAATCAGCTTATTTAACATAATTAATAATTACGCTTAAATATTTTATTATTTATTTAAAATATATTTTTATGCAAAAAAACCTGTTTTAATCATTTTAATTTTAGAATAAAAGGTTAAAAAGTAAAAAAAAAATCAGAATTTGACCCCTAAAGAAAGAAAATCGAGCCAAGTCAAGTTTGGTTGTTATCGTAGAATTCCAAAATGCCTAAAATCATTTTTCTTATGATTTTTCATATTTGTTCTGATTGTCATTATATGAACTTCTTGAAAAATTCTCTTCGTTTTCTCTCCTGTCTCGTGGTCTATACAAACAATACTTTCTCCGAATGCCCTTTAACACTTTCAATGCTTTAAGAAATAAAATGGAGATGGGCAACTAGTATATTCTTTTGTGTAAGCAAAAAAATAAAGGATTTTTGGAACAATATTAAATGCCTCATGTGCTCAGTGACACGGATGGATCCATCGATGTAGTGGTGGAAGCCCGATTCTTTTTGTTTTACTCAGAAACCTTTTTGTAGTCTTAAGCTTTCCAAGTTTCCAAAAGCCTCCCTTAGGCCTCCTTAGTGATCCATTGAGGCTTTAGAGCCTTGTCACAAACCTCCTGCATCATATTGCGGAGCTGCTCAATGGCCTTCAAGTCAAGTTTTTCTTGATGGCAATTTAATTGCATATACTAGTCTTGCATAACAATTGAAATTAGTATTCCCTATAATATTTAGATACAAGCCTATAGTTTAAATAAAATAGAAATGTATGATTTTTACCTTAATTATCCTCCACCACAAACTTATTGTCTCAAGGTCCATATCCCTTCAGCTTGGTCGTGCACCATCAAATTTACTTCCAATGATGGCTCTATATGCCCGCACAGTGGAAGTAGAGTAAGTGAACTTGTTAATTAATAAAAAGAATACATGATTAATTATAATAAATAAAGTATAATAAGTATAAAAAATATAATTATATATAATTATACTTATATGTAGCTATCTAGCTCAATAACGACTTGGTATCCTCTTCCACAGTTGCCAAGTCAAGAGCTTGTTACTGGGTGGGTGGGTGCAACAGGTTGAAATGTTGAAGACAATATGGCAGTTGACTATTGGAGGTAAGATCTGAGGGTGAGCACGAAGGCAAAGGAACCATCGGTGTGGTAGGTGTGTGGGTCAGGGATAGAGGTAGGTAGTGAATATACTAGAGAAACAAAGAGAAGTGTGATGATATGGTGAGGGGAAAGAATGGAGGTAGGGAAAAGTATAATGATGTCATGGCCAAAGTTGGCATGGCCCCCACGACTGCAACCTCTCGTGGCCCTATCAACTTCCCAACATGTAGCACTACCATATCCTAACGTATGTATGAAAAAATCAAAAGAAAGTTCAAGTCTTATTATTTTCTTCCTTTACTTAGAAGAAAACTAATTTCAACTGCACCAATGATATAAGAAAATAAATTCAAAGTTAAATAAATAATAGCATGTTAGAAACTATTTGAAGGAAGTAAACATAAAACTAATTTATATAATTTGGAGAATAAGAAATCATCTGATAAGGAAGTCAAAATTTTCTCCATTTAGATTCGGAGTAAGATTTTGGGGTGAAAAGGGGTGTGACATATTCAGATCATAAGGTGAGACTTAACCACAATCTATGATTGGAGCTGGGCTTACCCTTAACATCTTAAAATGCCATATCCTTTTTCTCCTCAAAATCCACCCCAAACCTAAATGGAGAAAATTTTAACTTCTTTATTAGTTGACTTCTTATTGCCTAACTTATATAGAGAAGTTTTATGTAAATATTACCTCCTTCTAACATTTCCTAACATGTTATTATTTATATAACTTTGAAGTTGTTTTCTTGCACCAACAATGCACTTGAAATTAGTTTTATTTTTCTAAATCTTATTACTTAACGTACTTAAATTTATTTCCTTCTAATTTCCCCTAATAGTTTTTTTTCCTGTTATTCTTATTCCAAATATACTTAAATTTATTTTCTATAAATTTCCTATAATAGGCTTTTTTTTTATTCTTATTACAAATATACTTAAATTTATTTTCTTCTAATTTTTCCTAATAGCTTTTTTATTCTTATTCCAAATATACATAAATTTGTTTTCTTTTAATTTCTCCTAATAGGTTTTATTTGTTATTCTTATTCCAAATATACTTAAATTTATTTTCTTCTAATTTTCTATAATAAGTTTTTTTTATTTTTATTCCAATTATATATACTTTAATTTATTTTCTTCAAATTTCCCCTAATAGGTTTAATTTTTTTTTTTTTTTGTTCTTATTCCAAACATATATACTTAAAATTATTTTCTTCTAATCCCTAAACCCAATTTCAATCCATAAACTCAATTTCACCAATATTTACATGTCCAAATATTCATCAATATATAATATTCAATCCCTAAACTCAATTTCACCAATATTTTAAGTTCTAGGCAAAAACAAAATTAAAAACTAATTGGTTGAAAAGGGCCTACCTCCAATGTAGAGCAAAAAGATCATGAGAAAGAGCTTGAACAAGATTCAATAACACTAGAAATAGAGCGAGAATGACGGAGCCCTAAACATCAAAGGCAAAGGATAATGAGAGAAAAAGGTAAATAGGGATTCCAACACTAGGAGTTTTAATATAATCAACTTCCCCACTACATTTCTCAAGGTAAAAGCCATGCGAATGTTAATGAAATAGTGGGTTTCATGCATTTCATAGCATTCATCAGAAATTTCAATATTCTTTGCTTTCCCATAGTTTATTACTGTGAAAAAATTCAAAATTTAAATTTTTCATAGGCATAGACCATGGAAAAATAATGTAAACAGGACAATCTAAAGGCTTCACTTTACCCATGACTCATTCTACAATTTCCCATGGCTTCAAAACTAGGGGAAATTAAATGTATCTTGCAATGATTAGGTTTCTGAATGTTATTACATTCCAAAAATTGAAAATACCTAGAACCAGCTTAGAATCAAAGAATTTAGAGTCAAGCAAGAAGGTATGACTACCAAATTAGAGAGTAGAGTTAAAAATCGCAGTTTTAAAGAGTTCTTTTTGAATTTAGTCTTAAGCCTAATGCAATTGGTTGGATAGGTCAAAAAATTTACTAGCCTCCCTAGAAGACCATGAAAATGGTGGTTTTAGAATTAAATTATAGTCCTTTATTATCTTTTTCTCTAATTATTGTGTGACATGATGTGACAAATTAACTATTCTCTTAAAATTTGCCATATAATGCTATATAGGATCAAAGTTAGCCTCCTAGATTTTTTTTGTTAGTAATTAGGTGAAAAGTTAATGAATAGGCCAAATGTGTTTTTTATTTAAATTTTATGAGGACTAAAATAGATTATTTTAAATTACGAGGACCAAAAATCTATCAATTCGTATTTTGGGGGACAAAAAATATATTTAAACCTATCATCATCATCACCATCATCATTGAAGGTTTATATTGGTAATTTTCTACTTATTCTTGAAATGAAAAAAAAAATAATGTTTGATATGAAATTGTAATATGCTAAATTTGGGAGAATATATATAATCACAGGATTTCACTTAAAAAATTTTCTTCATATATACATTCCACTAAGGTTGGAATGAGCCAGGTCGTTTTTTAGTAGTTGACCTAACTTGTTAAAAGGTTAACCCGATTTATTTATTTAATTATATAAGTCAGTTTAAGCCATTGTATTCATCTTTTTAACTCATACACCTATTGGATTGTATATTATTTATTTATACTTGAATTACTAAGCCTTAATAGGCTGACAAACTAAGCACAAGTTTCATAAACTTCATAAGCAAGTCAGACAATGTTAAAATTTTGGCCTTAAAAAATCATAGGTTAAACTTATATCATAATATTTTAATATATATTTAACTTGTATATGTTAAAACTTAATTTGACATGACTTATTTTTACCTTGACCACTTTATCTAATGAAATTTGAATCAAAAGTTCCAAGATGGAAGTATTTAATCATTAAAATATTTTTTAAGAACAAGAATTAAATTTGAATACTTCAAGATTTTATGATTAAAATTTTACTAGTTCATAGAAAATTATAAGTTAAACTCTTGTAGAAAGAAGTTGTAGTTCAACCTACAAATGTGGCAATATATATTTTTATTAATTTAAAAAAGTGAGGAAACAATTGATATATTGGTTTTACTTTTCCTTTTATAATGAATTTAGGTATAATGCTAAGATAAATTTCTTATGATGTGTCTTGGTTTATTATTACTATTGTCATAGTGCTCACCATGCAATGACAAATTGGATAATCATCTGGGAGAAAGATTTGTTTATGTTTAATGCACTTAAGTTGTATGATTTAAACCAATAAACAAAAGAATTTGGATCCATTCCTTTTCGTTATGTTCCTATTATATTAGAGAGTGATGACACAATTTTTATATATAGTGGGGCCCATAATCCTTTTTTATGTATAATGAGACCCACAAAAAATTTTGTTTCTATCTCTCTCCAACATGATAGAAAAATGACCAAAAGGAAAACGAGAAGATCCAAATCTATAAAAAAAAAATTACATTATTGAATAAAAGAGAGATAATGCATTAATCTGTAATTAAAGAAATTTTGTGTGCCTTTTCTAATTGAAATCACTATAATATTTGAGCAAATGCCTTCTTAAAGCTATTCCATAAGTATTATAAAATTAGACTCTAAAATAAATCTTTAATAATCTTCCCTCTAAGCTAACTTAAGATCTTCAATAACACCTAAAGCTTTTGCCATGAAAGAACTGTAATAGCCAAGATTTTTCAAGAAACCTTTAAGCTAAACTCCTTTATGATTACTTATCAATTCTCCACACCCATCAATGCCCAGATTATTCTTTGCAATAATCTCAATATTCAATTTCACCTAACCTTGCATTTGAACCAATAATTTTAATATCATACAATGGTTTTTTCTTGATTTGCAAAATTTATGCATGCAATTTGTAATTCTTCTAAGTAAATAATATGTGAAGTCCCCAAGAATAAAGTATATATTTTCAAGTAACAAATTTCAACCACTTTAAGAAAACTCTCATCTTTAGCCTTTCTATGCAGAATCACTTATCATCAACATCAAAATGTTGTATATCTTTTCACTTAAAAATACAATTGCATGGGTATAATAAAATCACATCAACACAAATATAACATATCAACCCTTGGTATATTTTATATGATATTGGATGTAACAAATAGTATATAGAAGTGAAAAGCAAAAATATAAATGATAAATGATTTTCTCTTGTTGAAGGAGATTAGGTCAAGAAGAAAATAGTTGTATTGTAATGATGTATATACAATGTTTAAATATAATCTTATTATCAAATTTTTAAGTAATAACTCCCAAGTAACAAAATCCTTACCTTATCTCTTTAAGTAATGATGTTGCCACAAGTGGGGTTTCCTTTCCAAATTCATTAATATGATATTAAGTCTCTACTATCAAGAACCTTCCCCCCAAACATGAAAAATTAATAACACTTGCTTCTTTAATTTCTAAGCCCACACCCATCAAATTTTGAAATATGAGGGAAAGGGTCGTTAAAGGAAGTGAGGACTTTAGCTTCATGGTTAAGAAATGAATCATCATTCTGTTTTCCCCATATCCATCTAGGTCTTTTCCTCTAGCTGTTGAATGAGATGACTCTAATCCCTTCTATTAGAAGATCGTTGTGATTGGAAGTGCTTAACTAATTATGCAAAATTTTAGCATATGCTTGCAACTAACTTTGATGGCCACCCATTTATTCTATCATTGCAACCATCTATGCCTATGTACCTTGCTGCTTGCTCTTGAGTTGAGTGTAGTTCTCAGTTATTTGCCTCTCATTAGTTTCTATCCTAGCTCCAGCCTCTTTATGATTCGTCATGGTTATAAATTGCAAAGCAAAATTGAGGTGTAACCTAGCTTTTGACACCCTTAATAGGTATTAATTATAAATAAAGAAATGGAAATAGAAAAGGGAGAAAAGAACTTACAGACTTTTAAATTAAAAGGAGTTCAATAATAGTTAAATTTTTCTTATTAGATTAACCATTATAAATGAAATATTTGATTAAGCAACTATATAGCTACCATTTACAATGGTAACTACTCTAGCTAAAGAAACTAATAGAAATGCATCTATATACTTAACTTTTAAAAATATTCCTAGATTTCCAAAAATAAGAGCAAAAGGTAAGAAAACTAAAAATGAAGGAAATAAAATATATTACTAAATAGGTGCATATTGAGATAACAATACAAAGTTCCCTCCGTTCTTATTTAGTAAAACAACATATATCAATGTGTTCATGATTTTGTTAAAAAAAATCACTCACTTTGCACTAAATATTATAATTTTTAGATGAGAATTTAAAATTAAAGAGAAAGTTTGAACTAACTCAATAAACCTTAGATATTTTTTTCTTTAAATTGGATTATGGAGTTATTAAGGAAGTGCGTTTTGCAAATGTTTATTTCATTTATTCTCACACAATGGTGTGCAAAATCATCATTTCATAATAATATGTCTTTACAAATTTTAACAACTAGGATTTATACTTCCATTCTCTTTTGTTTTGAAGGGAAGGTAGCCTTTGCAGCTACATAAAAAATGATATTGTGATATTATTTAAAAATGTCATAAAATTATGAGATTAAATAAAATGGTTAATTAAATGAATAATGATTATTAATTTCAAGGTTTTGAGTAGTTTAATACTTTAATTTCAAGTTTTTAATTTGGTGAGAACAAAATTCAACTACCAAATGGGCTTTTGCATTTTTCTTATAGTATTTTAGTAATTAATAATATTTTTGAAGAATAATTATTAATAATTGATAGAACTCCTTGAGAAATATATTTACAAGACAAGCTAAGTCAAACTTTCATTGGTTAAAGTTGGAAGATGAAAAAATCAGGGTTATCTGGAGTTGCAGATATGGAGACATGACTCTTTTTTTTTACATTTTTTTAATCAAAATTTAGCTTTGACCATGCTTTGACAATCAATCTAACAATCCTATTAATATAATTTTAAATTTGGAGTTAAGTATACCATGATTATATCTTTGAAGGGAGATTTGTGTAAGTTTTAAAATGAAAGGAAGATCCTAGTAATTTAACTTTAACTAAGGAGAGATTAGATTACTCTATATGTATTGATAATACTTTAGAGATTTTCAAAGTCATGTACATGAAAATCTATTCAAAGATTTTTTTAAGTTTTTTTTAATGTAAATGAAGGTTAAAGATTGCTATAATCTAAGGAAGGAAATATAAAAGCTATCTATTAAAAGGAAAATAAATTAAGATTCTAGAAAGGAGACTCCTAATAATGAAAGAGAATATATTAGATGTAGTAGTTCATATGAAATTAAATGTATTAGGGCCACAATTTAAATTTAATAATAATTTTTTAAATAAATAAAAAAAATAACAGAGTTAAAATAATATTTTAAAATGATGATCAGTTATACATAAAAAAGCCTAAAAATTGGTATAGCTTATTCTGATAAACTAAAAGAATATATTGAAATTTATAAGAAAATATAAACATATACTTAAAATAAGTGTACCTATTTAATTATATACAATATAATAATTCTTTTCTTCATTACCCAAGCAATAGTTTGCATAGAGAAAAGAGACAAACCTGACTATAGCATAATACTAAAATGAATGCAACTTATAAAGATAAACAATAGACAAACCTAAAAGATTAGTTAAAAAAAACTAGGCTTAGCATGATGGTCTAAAAGGATAATAAAACCATCCGCATGACCAAGTGTTTGCCCTTGATCAATGACATTTAAATGTTATTGTTTGTTCATACAATTTGGAAGATTGTTTCCTAGTTGGTGTGTAGTAAAGAAGGAAAGTGTGAAGTGCAGACCATGCTTCATTATAATTTGTCTTTAGGAGTTCAATTTTAACTGTTTGAAAGCCTTTTTTACACTCCATTATCTTATGGGTGATTGCCTTTCAATAAAATGTATGTTTGATTGCTACCTTCTTGACATATGTTGTGACTATATGGGTGGATTGGTGCTCTAAGAATTAAAGTAGGCTTGTAAGGCATCACATGTATACAACTAGATAGTGACAAATGAATAGTTTCCTTGGTAATTGTAGTGGTGTCAAATCCTGAAATTTGGGTATGTGATTGACATAAATCATCTTGGTGATGACTCATGAACCCATGGACTTTTGTAACTTTCTTAAAAGCATTTAATAATTTTTAAAGTTAAACAAACTTTAATCCTTTTTATAAAATATTTAAAATAATGCTAAAAATTTGATTGCACATGTTTATAAAATAAATGCATGATTCATTTAAGAAAAAACCTTTTTCAAATTAAAATCTCATAAAAACTATTATGAAAACATAATGGACTTGTTTGGTTAGGTAGCACATCGATCACTAAAATAATCATTCATCTACATGCCTAATCATAAGTAATTAGAGATCGTCACTAGAGACTTCTCGTAAAGATAACACCTAAAAAATGTTAAATAAGATTAGTACAACCATTTAGTGAATATAAAATCTCCACCCTTTACTTTAGGAAGAAAATAATTTTGGTTGTACACATTCATATAACATTATACATGTACTTCTACATATGCATATACATACACGTACATAATTGTGTTTTGCAAAAATCCATAATCATATCATATATACATGCAAACATACTTAACATATACATTTATAATCTTGTCATAATAGAAAGTTCATCAAAGAAATTTCAATAAAAAATATTTGTACATATAAAAAGTTTTAATCTACTTATTTGTTGATTGAAGTTAGTATCTACTCCTACAAATAAACGTTTGTTCTAAAAATACTTATATTCTCATAACTTGATTGTTCTAAACATGATTTTATTCATAGTTCATTTCTTACTCATGTAATTTTATCATGCATCATACATCACATCTACATCCTTACTTATTTAGGCATATTTCATCTGTATCATAATATCACATAAATAAAAAATACTGAGGCAAGAGGATTTCTAAGTTACTTTTTATAGTAACCTCGATTTAACCTTGTCAGTCAATCAGAAGGCATGCACCACATAGTGGAGTTATGCGATTCACTCAACTGCTCTGTGAGTGATCAATCAAGCACATAATTTATATACTTATATATTAAAAAGAGCAAAGATAAGGTTCTTGAAGGAATCCACTACCATTATAGAGTAAAAGGCTATTAGAGGCAATAAAGCTTATTTCGAAACTATGAAGCAAAAGAAGCTTAGAGAAGATTTTACTTTAGGTAAAAATGTCCTTGTGATAAAATAAGAAATGAAAGTTTAATGAATCCATCAATCTGTCATATCTTTGGTATTGTAAACTTAGTCATATTAATGAAACTAGAATCAAAAGCTATATAAAGATGGATATTTGGATCCATTTGATTATAAATTATATGAAACTTGTGAATCATGTCTCATTAGGAAGATGAATAAGAAACCCTTTAGCAGGCGAACATGCCAAAGAAGTGTTAGAGTTAATACATAATGATGTATGCAATCCAATGACTACTTTAGCAAGAGGTGCATTTTCTTACTTCATCACCTTTATCGATGACTATTCTATTCTATTCTAGGTATAGGTATATGTATTTGATGAAATACAAATATTAAGCCTTTAAAAAGTTTAAAGAATTCAAAAGTAAAGCAGAAAAACAAACTAAAAAAAGTATCAAGACACTTAGATTGGATCAAGATAGAGAATACTTAAGCTAAAAATTCATGGATTACTTAAAAGAGTTTGGAATTCTTTCAAAATGGACTCCACCTGCAACACCACAAATGAATGGCATTTTAGAAAGAAGAAATCATACTTTGATTGATATAGTATGATCTATGATGAGCTTTATAACTTTACCAATCTCTCTATAGGGCTATAGTTTAGAAACTACTATATACATCTTTATCTGTCTCTGGTTAAAGTCTATTGATAAGACATTATATGAGTTATGGTTCGGGAAGAAACCAAATCTTTCAAATTTAAAGATTTGGGGATACTTTGCTTATGTGAAATGGATCATCACAAACAAACTACAATCTAAGAGTAATAAATGCTTATTTGTGAGATATCCTAAAGAAAAAAAGGGTTATAAATTTTACCACCCTGTTAAGCAAAAGGTCTTTGTCTTAACAAACATTACCTTCTTGAAAAAGGAGCTTATACTTGAAAAGACTAGTCAGAGTAAAGTAGAACTTGAAGAGATTTAAGAACCACAAAATAATATAGATTACACAATTGAGGATGAGCCTAATTAAGTATCTCAAAAGGTTGAGATAAGTAATTAAGCTCAAAGTACACTTGTACTTCAG
Source organism: Saraca asoca (assembly GCA_026873985.1). Classification (NCBI taxonomy): domain Eukaryota; kingdom Viridiplantae; phylum Streptophyta; class Magnoliopsida; order Fabales; family Fabaceae; genus Saraca; species Saraca asoca. The sequence continues at coordinate 17,482 of JANHAO010010155.1, forward strand.
AGATCTAGTAGGAAATGTCATGAATCTAAAAGATATGATTTTCTTCTCACACAAGAGAATAATGTAACAATTATTCAAGACAACGAACCTACTAGTGACCAGCAACCAATATTAGATATTGATTCCTTAAAGTAGCGAGAAGTCATAAAATCCAAAATGGATTCAATACATGAAAACCAAGTATGGGACTCGGTCATTGCACTTGAAAGAATCAAACCCGTTGAGCGTAAGCGGGTCTTTAAAAGAAAGAAAAATGCAAATGGCAAAGTACAAGCTTACAAAGTTAGGTTGGTGAAAAAAGGTTATAAGTAAGTGATAGGTTTGCTTGGCCTAAGGGGGCAGCAAAGAGGTATAAATTTCAAAAATTCTTCTCCCCTTTGGCTGAGCAAATCTCC
>JANHAO010010156.1:0-17859 GCA_026873985.1 Saraca asoca
CGCAAAATCCCTCGCTAAATAAGCAATTTAGCGAGGGAACCAATATCCCTCGTTAATAGCCCTCGCAAATATCAATTTTTCTTGTAGTGGATGCTCATTCATACATATAAAGAAGAAGAAAGGCCAAAATCAAGGCCCCAAAGCTCAAAGCTCCCTTTAACAAAGTCATAGTATCCTCCTTTCAGTGCCAAAATTTTGTTCACTGATCCTTCTCTCACAAATGAATAGGTTAGAAGGTTTCCAAGAGATACATTTCCAACTTCCTGGAAATTACAAAATATATATATATATATTTAATTAATAATTTACATCCCCCATAAAGTGAATTAAAATGATATTCTCACAAGTTGGTATATAGATTTTGCATGTATGACATAATATACCTTCTCACAATGTGTGCACAGATCTCCAAAATGTGCATTGCCATGTATTGATTTCACTCTTGCCTTTGCTGGTACACCAATTTTTACCCAATCTTTTATAAATTCACTGAATAGCACAAATCTGAGGCAATAATTCAATATATATATTTTTTATGAGGAAGTCCATTAGGCTTTGATCTAAAAGAATATTCTCTATTATATATTGTTTTTATTCCATTAGGATATTCTTCTATCATGTTTTGATAATGAGTTGTTTTTTAATAAAATGATTACATGTTTTTTTTTCAAAGTCCAAATTTAGTTAAAAAGAACTAATTTATTTTGGAAAAGTTAAGGTTTGGTTGTAACCAAAAAATGGAATTATTTAAGGAATATTTGAAAAGGCTAAATTTGTTTTTGTTTGAATAAGTGCCTATAATAGACTTTACATGTCTATATAGAACCTAATCTATATGCTAAAGTAATTTATAGCTAGCCTTGTCTCTAAGTTGTAGGTTTATAATAGAAAATCAATCCAGAATATTTTTTTAGGTCATTAGATTGTTTATTCACCCTAAGGAGTAAGATAATTAGAGAAATACTTGGAAACCAAGAAAAACATGATTAATGTAGCTATAAGGTGTCCTTGGCCATCAAAAAATGTTCTTGCCCCCCAAGATATGTCCAAAGGTCACATCAAAGCCTCATCTATAAAAAGACTAAACAACAGCCTTAGAAGACACAAGAGCTACATCCAAAATTGTGAAATCTAGATAGAAATCCTCTAAGTGTCATATCATATTGTAATTTAAGCTATTCACCCTTAAATCTACACTAGGAAAAAAATACTTTAATCTCTTTGATACAAATCTTTCTTTGATAGTTTGATTGTATTCACTAGCTTAGGATTGAGAAAAAAAAAGGGAGTCTTTCTTGATAAGCATTATAAGGAAATTAGCTTTCAGTGACAAAAATTTGCAAGGGGCATTATTTCCCTCACTAAAAATGCATATTAGCAAGGTATTAGTAAGGAAAAAGAAAGAAAATGAATCTTAAATTTTGTTAACATTTTGCTAGATAATTAGTTAGGGACATGTCCCTCGCTAAATTTAGTGAAGGAAAAAAAGCCTCAAATCCATTACAATGTGGTAGTGGGAAACACAATTTTACAGAATTTTTTCATATTTTTTATTCATTTAGTGAGAGATTAGCTAAAGAATTAGGTCTCACTAATTTTTTGTGAGAACTAGTCCCTTACTAATCTCTCACTATTGTAAAAAAAAAAAGAAAACGTTAACATATGAAATTTGGAGATCAACTTTTACATTTTTTTTCTTTTCCACTTAGCTCCGATCAGCATATAGCGATTCACCAAAACTCACAAATTAACAATTATAGGTAACCTCTTATTGATGATGGACAATTGTCAGAGGCCAACCTTTGTGGCTAGTACAATTAAAAGCCCATTCGATTTTACTTTGCTATTTTAAGTGAATTTCTTTCTTACTTTTATACCCTAGTACTTAATAGTTTTTATCAATTGCATGTTTGAATTTGTTAGTGAAGCTTGTTTCTTACTAATTCTTTGCCATTTGGGTTAGGGTTTGTTTGGTTCTCTAAAGCTCTATTTTAGGGTTCTTATTTTTTTTAATTAAGTATTAATCGATTATAGTGAGTATCAATTAATCAATGTATAATATCAATCAGTCTTTTAGTTTTCTAGCAATATATAATTAAGCATTTTCCGCTTCAACTAAGTAAAAATGCCATGATTTATGGGGCATTATGGAGCATTATCTCAAGTAACCATCTATGCTATGCCCTTTGTTGATTGTAAAGCATTCATCTTAAAATTATAGGCAGAAGTGCACTTGAGAGATAGTGAATCATAATTTAAAAAGTAGTATTTTTTAGTTCTTTGTTTATAGGAAAAATCATGAATTGTTTAGCTACAATGTTTCCTCTTTGCTTGAGACTATAGCTATCAATAGTGATCGAAACTAATCTTGAAGTGTACATGTCTTAGATTAGCTAGTAAAAGAAAGAATTAAAGAAAGTAAACTTGGTGCTCTAGTTCTTACTAAAGAAAATCTAGATCCCTCACAAGTGAATGGTAAGTTATATTTTCCTTATGGATAATTTTACAAAGATACTAGTTTTTAGTAATTATCTATTTAATCTAAAACTTTTTTTATAGAATTATTCATTTCTAGTCTTATTTAATTAAAGATTACTTATAATAAATAAGAAGTTTTGATGATTAAACTATTCAGTTGTCCCTTATCCTTAAATGGTTGAATCATCCATCTATGATAATTGCAATATTTAACAAGTGGCCACATTTGACAATTTGAAATGCTAAAAGAAAAAATTCCCCAGCCAATTGAATTACTATTAGTCTGACCTCCGTTTGTGGCTGAGAATTCTAATTATAAAGCTTAATTATTATAGAGAGAATTTTCAATTCAATTCCTTTCAATTATTATTGTTTAACTCCTTTTGTTCTTGTTTAAAGTGGTATTGAATAGATAGGCTTAGGTTGCTCTTTTAGACCACTGCATCTTGGCTCCAATGAAATATGACAATCATAATGTGTGATGAAATGGAGGCATGTGATTGTGTTTGTAGCTTGTAGTGGGTATGAGCAGTATCCTCCTCCTCCTTCATGTACACATAATAATGTGTACACATAATCGAATGGATATGCATATTTCCATGAGTTATTGTTCATTCCCTACTTTAAAGATTCTACTGAACAATTATTTAGGATATGAAGAGGGTGATTTTGATGAGTTTGCCCTGAAAGCATTAGAGGATGTTATTGACAAGGCACAGATGGCTCCAACTAATATTAATGAGGTTTTGATCAAAAATAGGTGCAAGAAGGCTTTGAATGAATTGATGGAGGCATTGAAATTAAAGGTAGAGAGGAATGAAAAAAAAAATGGAATTCTAAGGGGAAAGAATGGGGATGAAAGTGAAATTGAAGAGCAAAAAAAAGAAAAGGGGGCTTTGGAGAGTCCTAATGAAGAGTTTGAGGTTGAGGATTGCAAGGAAGGAGAGGATGATGAAGAGAAGATCAAATGAATATATAAAAATGCCGTGTACCTAAAAAAAGACAAATAAAAAAATAGACAACCTGCTTCTTCAAGTTCAATCTTCTTTAACTGTGAACCTCAACTATAAATAAAAACCTCCCCACAAATTGTCTGTCAACCACATTGTTTTGTATCCACTTCTTTAACTGTGAACCTCAACTATAAATAAAAACCTCCCCACAAATTGTCTGTCAACCACATTGATTTTGTATCCAAATTCCAGCAAAGTTAGTATTATATTCTATGATAGAGGAGAACCACAACAGCTTGGGATTTGTCTCAAGACCATAGCAATATTATTCCAAGGAATTAGATGTTACTGTTAGAACTATGCAGATGGCATGCTCACTCTACAAGAAACTACAAGAAAATTTGATTTCCAATGTTTAGGTTAACAAACTGGTTCTATCCAAGGATGACAATTTTCCAATCAAAGTTGCAGGTAAACATTTAGGAAATGGAAATTTGTTTAAAAAAATGTTTTTTCCCTATTAAATTGATCATGTTTAGTTCTAAATTTACTATGGGTGGTTTGGTTTCTTTTTGAATTTTTTTTGACCAAATGAGTTTTACACAATTTTGGAGTAGAGAAGTTTTGTGTAGCATAAAATAGAATAGGATTATAGGAAAGTATTTTGTCATTGAATTTTGAGAACACAAGTACTACTTGTACTTTTTATTATTCACAACTTTCTCATATTTGTGCACACAAATTATGATTACGTCAAAATGATTAAGTGAAGCCATTTTTTTCGCATATTGTATCATGTGCTAAGTTGTAACTTGTAAGGGATGTTGTACCATAGAAAGTATAAGTATTTGTTAGCATTTACACGTTGTTGTACAAAAAGTTACTACTTTTATAGTGCATTCAAATCCAAGTATACCTTTGATATGTAAAATGACTTTTATCATGCAAAGCTCAAAAGTAAAAATGTACACAAGAAGAAAAAATTCCAAATCAAATAGAGACTATTTTTTCAAGCTACTATCTATGTTTAATAGAGATATACATAGACACAATGTGTAATGAAATAGAGGCATGTGATTGTGTTTGTAGTTTGTGGTGGATTTAAGCAGTATCCTCCCCCTTCTTCTTGTACACATAATTGGAAGGATATGCATATTTTCATGAGTTATTGTTGTTAGCATTATTAGCCTTGCTATCATGACTTTTTCAGTTTTGATGTTGAAAAACAATTTTAATTGATGTCATGATCTAACTTTATGCATTTAGTATTTGTTCATTTTGCATATTCAAAGTAGATCAAGTGACATTCAAGTATTCAAGAGATCCATTATAGTTTTAGTACTTTGATTAATTTTCTAGGATCTTTTGTAAGTGAATTCTAATTAAATTTAATTCAAGTAAATTTCTTAAAACTGATTCATTAAGGTAGAAATAAATCACTTGAAGTAAGCTAAAAACAAATGTTTTTCAAACTATGTTTACAAATGATTTTTCACAAATGCAACTTTTATAGAAACAATTTTACACTATGCGAATCAATTCATACAGAAGAATTTGTGAAAATCTTTGAATCGATTCAACAATTGATTCATGAAGAAAAGTTTTGAAAAAATTTCTTACCAAAAGTTAGGAATCTTTCCTAAATCAATTAGGTAATCGATTCAAGACCTTTTACAAAATACTATGATTTGATTCATGCATTGATTCAGGCATGAACATTTGTTATGATTTTTATAGACGAATCGATTCACAAATCAATTCATTAGTTGGTAACTACAAATTGATTCATGAATTGATTCAAGAATTGAAAGTTAGTTATTTTTTGAAAGTCGGTGACAACAACTATAAATACCCCTAACCTTATTTCAAACTCATTCAATTTTTACAACTATCACATTTCTTCAAGTGCGAAACTTAGAGAGAAAACAAAGCTTTATTTGATTTACATTTACCTTATCAAATTTCATAATTATAAGGATCTTGAATCAAAATTGAAGAGAATTTACATTAGATATTTGAGATTTTGATCTCAAATCTAGTATTGTATATCTTACCTTTATTTCTTGATTACATTTGCGATTTCTAGGTTAATAGGAATCAAAGATACAAAAGAAGAGGTTAATCTTCCCTTTGTATCTTATTTAGTTGTGAGATTGATTACAGCTAGTTGAAGATTGTAAAGAATTCTTTGAATATCTCTAGGTTATGAGATTGATCATAGTTTGTCTAAGATAGAAGAATTGTTATATCTAGGTTAACAAGAGCCCAGTTTAAATCTTATGTAATAAATGAGCAAGATCCCGGTTTAAATATTGTGTTGTAATAGGTTAGCAAGAAGCCTAGAAAGTCCTATGTTGTAAATTAGTTGTTCAGGAGCCTAGTTAAATCTTGTTGTAGTTAATAAAAGAGGCCATCTGATTGAGGATTGATCCAGTGGATAGAGACTTAAACTGTAATTTTAGTTTAAGTTGAACCATTTTAAAAATACTATGTTCTTGATTTACATTTTTGCACTTATCTTTCTAGAATTTATTCTTTCTCCAATTCTACGGCATTTTAGCTTTATTGCACAATTTATATTTAATGCACTATTACATATTCTTCTACAATCTGCAATACTATAATTCTGCAATTAACTATTTCTACTATAACAATTTTTTGGTTTATATGTACTGTTGAACTTTGCTATTCATATAAGTAGTTTAATTGAATTTGCTATCCCATATCAAATCAAATCAGTATCCTTAATTCAATCCTGATTATTCAATTAAGTTCTTGATTGTTCAATAAGCTTCCAAAGGCAATTTTCTTAAAAGACTTCTACTTTAGCAAATCAAGATAGAATCCAAATAAATTTCAAAAGAGTATAAATTTTGCATTTGTAAAAGAGGGCAAGATCTATATTTCCTTATTTTTTGGGACTAACAATTGTTCATCCCCTACTTTAAAGATTCTGCTGAATAATTATTTGGGACATGAAGAGGGTGATTTGGATGAGTTTGCTCTAAAGGCATTAAAGGGTGTTATTGACAAGGCATAAATGACTCCAACTGATATTAGTGAGGTTTTGATCAAAAACGGGTGCAAAAAGGAAAATGTTGTAAATGAATTAATAGAGGCGTTGAAATTAAAAGCAGATAGAAATGAGAAAAATGGAATTGTGAGGGGAAAAAATAGGGATGAAAGTGAAATTGAAGAGCAAAAAAAAAGGCTTTTGAGAGTACTAATGAAGAGTCTGAGGTTAAGGACTGCAAGGAAGGCGAAAACAATAAAGAGAAGATCAAATGAATATAGTAACAATGGTGAAGAATAGTTTTCTAGTTAATTATCTATTTGTTCTTATTCTATAGTGAAGAAGAATTGTGAATAATGAGACATGCTATATATACAGTGTGTGCTAAAGCATATGATCTTCAAAAAAAATTTATGGTGAGACACTAAGATTATAGGATATGAGATGGGACGGGAAGCAGGGAAAACACATTGGCCTCAAATTTAAACATGTCACATAATTCTATCCTTTTTCTTTTTGTTTTTATTAGTTTGAATAAAGAATTATATATTACATGATATACAGGTGAGCTTATGTCCAAGTAGCTTGGTTGGCAATACAATTTGGTCATGTAAATTTCCCTTTAGGTCCTTACAACCTGACATGGTTGGCCACCAAGCTAGGATATTGGTAAACACCTGGGGTGCACATGGCCAATGTGTAGCAGTATATATGCCTTAGGAAAATCAGAAATAGATTATCCTTTTGGTGACTTGGTAAGTTTCAACACTAGGACAAATAAAGAATGGACAACTATCAAAGGTGAAAAGGAAGTTTCTAAGTTACCACCCAAGAAACCTTTCCAAATAGAAACTACAAATCCAGACAAACTATAAAGAAGGTTATTGAACCTATTTCTTCTAAAGACATACAGTTTTTAATGGAGTAAAATAACTACACAAATAAGTATCTTCAAACCATAGTGTTGACACCAAAATCTAGTCAACTAGTTTTAGTTCAATGACACCCCTGACTGCAAGTTAAAGAAAAGAAGAAATGGCAGAGAAGACCAGAAAAGAGGAAAGAAGAGCAATGACACCAGGAGTTTATCGTGGTTCGGCTAAAGCCAGTTTTGACCCCTACGTCCACGTTGCTTTTCTGTTATTCACTAATGGGAAGTCTTTACAGGACCAGATTACAATAGCTATAAAGTTTTCTCTCAACAAGCAGTATGCTCTCTTACTATAAGTAAAGCTTCTATCAGTAAAGCTCTCTCTTTCTCTAAACTAGTAGAGCTTCAACATATATATTTTTCACACACTTTACAATGGTCCCTCCTTTCTATTTAGAATAAGGAGGAAGGTTACAAATGTAATTCCTTGATCAGTAGAATGATTACTTTCGTCGCTCAGGGCATTAAATGCTTATCGTCGGGCAATTAATGCTGGGTAAATCATTGTCGGACTTCCAGGGAGCTGATATGTAATCTTGGTGGTCTGAGCTGTCAGATTTGGAGATATATTTTGGATTACTGACTAGGTTCCATATGAGTGTCCATTGGTAGCGAGCAAGTCGAGGAGGTTGAGGGCTGAGTGAGTGGGGATTTCCGGGTGATCTCCTTTGTCCTCGTTCGGTTGCTATCCCGAAGGTGGTGGTCTTGCTCGTTGGGGGTTTAGACCCTCCTCGATGGATCATGCTTTCTCTCGGTGAGGCATTCGTGGCTTTCGCTTGTTGTCTGGAGTCCTCGTTCAGCGGCATTGGACTATTATCTAGGCCTCAACTTCGACTGATCACGTTTTCTCCTATACTTAGTCCATCCCAAATCTCGTATCTGAATAACAACAGTAACATAAGCCCCTAACTCTCAGCTCGCTCTGTGTGCTGGGAATTGCACTCTTGTCCTTGTGTTTAGCACTGAGCTCACCGCATGAATTCATTTATCAGGTCATCGATGAAAATTTTTACATGTATTCCTATAGGATTTTATCATAGTAATTGTTGCAAAAATATTTCATAGGATAATCATCTATTGTAGTAAAAGATTTGGGCCAATCGGCCTTAACTGGTAAGTTTTGATCTAAAGGATATATGCGACGTTGCCAATTGGTATTGTCCATTTGTGCAAAAGTCCTTCATATGGCAGCAGCAATGCTTGGATGTAAGGTCTCGAACTAGTTCGTGCAAGAATTCTGTGCTGGGCAGGCACATTACTTGGATGCGAGATTATTTCTTCGCCCCTGATCTGCGCAAGAATTCTGTGTGGCTAGCACATTACTTGGATGCAAGATCATTTCAAGCAAGAATTCTATGCAGGGTAGGCACATTACTTGGATGCGGCTTGCACAAGAATTCTATGCTAATTCGCACATTACTTGGACGCGAGATTGGTTCTTCACCCCAGACCTGTGCAAGAATTCTATATATATTTACGCATTACTTGGATGCAGGGACGTTCCATGGAAGCATTCTGTGCAGGGAAGGCACATTACTTGAACACGGCTCATGCAAGAATTCTACGCTTATTCGTGCATTACTTGGACACGAGATTGGTTCTTCGTCCCAGATCTTCAGTGCACGATTGTTGACGAATCGTTTGGTTCTCTGGTTTGTTTTACATGCATGGCTTTTCATTTTTCAATGACGATGAGTAATCATGGTTTCTGAACTTTAGTGCACTTTTCTAATCCATCATTTATTGGCCATTGTACCCTCTAGACCATCAGATCATGGGTAACTAGCAGTCCTTTTGATCCGACGGTTAGTTTGTTTCTTTTATACATTGGAGGATTTTCTCCCTCCCCCTCATTCTGCCATTTTAATTTTTTCATTCTCTACTTACTCTCATTTCCAGTTTGCCCCGTCAGCTTCAGAGTTGCCTACCTCTACCGATCTTCCTCCGATTTTCGATCGTGATTTGAGCTTTTCTTGTTGAGACTGTAGTCGCATTCCAACCAAACTTCCTCCTTTTGAAAACTACGATATGTTTTTGTTCACCTTTTTGTCTTTTGTTCATCATAAGGTTCTTGGAGGTTTTCTTTATCTGTTGGTTGATGTGAGACGGGTCCGGTTGTTAGGTCTTTATTTTGGGATTCCGGCATGTTTAACTCCGTGAGGTCGGTCTGTTAGTCGCTCCTAGTGCCTTTAGAGGTTGCACCTGGGCTTTTATGATTGCATGGCCTGAGAACCGTTTTCTTTTTCCTTCCACAGGAGTCTGGGTAGTCAGTTTAGTGACTTAGGTTGTGCACAACCTGCAATCTGCTAGGGTTCTTAGTCTTTACTCTCAGTGCGACTCGCTCGTAGCGGCCAAACCAACCTTTTTTTTTTACTTTGTAAATGGGAGCAAGTCATGTGCGATGTCGTCACCTGATAAGGGAGAGCAATGAAAAACCCGAGTCAAGTCTGGATGTGAGAGTGGCACAAAGTGCTGGCGACACGACTCCGAGTGGGAAAGGAGATGTCTCAACCTCTGTGGCTCGTCAAGACCCTTCGGAGGGCCCGAGCATTGCAGTGAGAGAACATCATGGACGGCGTGACTTTACATTTTATGCCCCCACGATGCGGTACCGTGACATTCAACTCGCCATTCGTTCCTATCAGGTACCCAAAGGATGTAATGTTTTGGTTCCGGCAACGGACGATTATGCCGCACATCCCTCCAGGGGTTTTATCGCTATGAGCCTTCCACATTTCATAATAGGATTTAGATTCCCGATCCCTCCTTTCATCATCGATTTTCTCAATAGAATAAAGCTCAGCCCATTCCAACTGACTCCTAATTCCTATACCTCATTGATCTCCCTCGCTTTAATTCACATGGGCAATCACCTTCCGCCACCATCTCCTGAGACCTTGTACTATCTTTATGACCTCAGGTGTATGAGTGCATCTGATGGGCTATATTACCTTACGGCTTGGAGAACACCTTATAAGGATATCTTGCCGAAGGGGGTCGCCATAGGCAAATCCAACATAGGGCCATATAAATACCGTTGGCTTCACGTTTCTTGTCCCTCGCTATGGTATCTCAGGAACTTTGATTTTGTTCTTACTCCGGGTAGGTTTAGCTAATAGCAAACATATGTGATGATATTTTGATTTGATTCTTTCTGACCCTTACCCATTTTTTTGTAGTTGGGACTAACAAGAATCCCACTTTGGAGGCCAGGGAGCTCAAAATCTTGGATAGCTTCCAATCGACAAGCAACCTTGAAAATGATTTTTGATTCAACAACTCTCGCCTTTGCCTATACGGACTCGCGCCTCCCCTGAACACCAAAGTCACTGAGGAAATTGGGATTCGATGAGTGTCAGAAGTTAGACCAGCCAATTTTGACTAGTACGAAGCCATTATGGAGCTCATCCTGAAGACATCACCATCCCAAGTTACAAGATGAAACCTCCCACCTCCCGACGTCAATCTACCTCCTCCCCCTACGGACCAAACTCTTACTCCCAGGGGTAACATGGACCCAAACGTTACTGAACTGCCCCCGCCCCTTACAGCGGCTTCTTCGTAAGAGACAACCCTGCCATCACAACCCGAAATAGTGGGTGCAACTGAAGCTGCCATTCCATCTAGTCCTCTCCCCAAGAGACGGAAGGTTGACAAAGGAAAGAGCAAGGTGTCTTCTCGTGGCGATGATGACAAGTTTGTCCCCCAACTGGCAGAATCTGGCTCCAAGATCGAGGAATATGCCCAGACCTTCATCCAAGGCATGAGTACGATTTTAAGGCCGAAGTAAAAAGTTCAGGTGCTGGAAGCCGAGGGTTGCACCATAGGGAGGCTTGCGGGATACACCGCTCATCATGGTCTCGTGGTAAGCTTCAGCCACTGTTTTCAGTCTGAGCGGTTACTTCGTAGTTTTTAATTTATGGCCTTTCTTTTGTAGAATTTCTTGACGCTGCTAAAGATCGAGGAGGCAGTGTGAGTCCAAGAGGACAAGGAATCCTTGCTCGTGGATGAGCTTGCGATTTTTGTGGCTGAAAATTTGGAGTGGCGTGAGAAGATCAAGGAGATGGAGGCCAAGCTTTCCGACGAGGTGGCTGAGGTTAATTTCAGGCTCACTTCAAACGACCTAAGGAAGGCTATAATAGAGTTAGATGAGGCGAACGAGCACCTAGAGGTAGCCAAGAGGGTCATCAAAAATGTCGTACAACAAGCAAAGTCCTCGAACCATCGGGCTGAAGCTGCAGAGAAGGAGTTGGAGGTGGTGAGGAAAGAGCTTCGACTCACCAAGGCAGAGATGTCTTCGCGGGTGGCAATTGCTACCAGGGAGTCGAGGTAACAGACTTGCGAAGCCTTCCTCTTCATCCTATGGGAGAAACATCTGGAGTTAGACCTTTCATTCTTCGATCCATAAGCCATGGAGGCCATGGAATCTTTTAAGAGCGACCCCGTTGAGGCCAGCCCCTAGGGCGAGGAGCAGAGTGCTGAGATAGGAGTTCTTCACAAGGAAGCCATTGCGCCATCAATCGAAGCTCCTAATGACACCATCCCCGATGCTTCCAAAATTTTGGCTCCCTAGGATGTAATTTTGAATTTTTCTTTTTCTTTCGGAGTCAGATTGTAATCTTTGGGTACAACGACCTTGCTTATAAGATTTTACACTTCCGATAATTTGAATGCATGATTTTTTTTTTTACAAGCTTATATTGATTGCTATCTTACAACGCACTAGGTTTCCCCCTCCTATAAACACTACTTCTTCCGAATCTAAAGGAATTACATACAGATCTGAGGGGAATTGCATACAAAATTTCTCGCGTGGCTAACTCTTCGCGGGTTTGAATATTTACTAGTAGTATCAGCGCAAATGCCTGGCATTCCAAGACGGGGGAATTCTTCTCCGTTTAAGTTCGCTAGGTGGTAGGCTCCGTTGCTCACAATCTTTTTTATTAAGTATGGCCCTTCCCAGTTTGGTCCTAAGGTCCCTTCGTTAAACTTGCAGGCTCCTAGCAGGATGAGGCCTAGAACGAGGTCACCTAGCTTGAATCTCCGGGATCGCACTTTTCAATTGTAATACCTCGCAACGCACTGTTGATGTGTGGCGATCCTGAGACCATCTTTGTTCCTTGCTTCCTCCACAAGGTCCAAACTCGCAGTGAGCAGTCCGTCATTTTCTTTTGGGTCGAAGGTAATCCTTCATTGGGTCGTGACTTCAAATTCTACAAGGATCATTGCTTCACATCCCTAGACCATCGAAAAGGGGGTTTCTCCTGTGGAGCTACAGGAGGTTGTCTTGTAAGCCCATAGTACTGTATGTAGCTCATCCATCCATGCTCCTTTCTTAGCCTCTAGTCTTATTTTCAAGATCTTTTTAATGATCTTATTCATGGCTTCTACTTGCCCATTGCTTTAAGGGTGATCTACAGACGTGAAGCTCTTAACAATTTTGAAGTCATCGCAAAACTTGATGAATTGTTCACTGGTGAATTGGGTCCCGTTATCGGTGACGATCTGTTGAGGGACCCCATACCTGCAGATGATATTGTTCCAGACGAAGTTCAGAACTTTAGAAGATGAGATCTCGGTGAGCTCCTTTGCCTCAGTCCACTTTGTAAAGTAGTCTATGGCCACGATCACATATTTACAATTGCCTCGTGCCTTTGGTAGCTGCCCAATCAAATCTATTCCCCAGATCACGAATGGCCACAGACTTGTCATTTGCTTTAGGTAAGCTGGCAGAACCCAGGGCACCTTTGTGAACCTTTGGTAATTATCACATTTTTTAACGAGGTCTATCGCATCTTATTTCATAGTTGGCCAGTAGAATCCCTACCGAAGAGCTTTTTGTACTAACGATAGCCCCCCAACATGGTTTTCATAGTGTCCTGCATGGATTTCTTTTAGAACAATGTCACAATCTTTGTTGTCTATACACCTCAGGAGGGGGTTGAGAACCCTCTCTTATAAAGAATATCGTCGTAGATGCAATATCTGGCTGCACATGCTCGTAGGCACCATGCCTCCAGCTTGTTTTCCCGTAGGATTTCATCCCTCGAGTAATCAACGAAGGGGTTTATCTAGGAGTCGGGCCTTTTAGCAATCACCATGATTTCATCCTAGTGTTCAATGCTTGGAGATGAAAGGAGTTCCACTAGGATTGACTTTGCGAGATTCAGATCTTTGATAGTAGACAATCGAGCCAGAGCATTGGCATAAGTGTTCTGAGCTCGCAGAACCCGAATGATTTCAGATTGTTGAAAGGATCCTAGTAACTCTCGGACTTTTTGGAGATACTTCATCATCCTTTTCTCCCGAGCCTAATACTCACCTTTTGTTTGACAGATAATGAGTTGCAAATCGCTGAATATTTTTGGTCTTTCAGCCTGCACCTCCCTAGCCAATTGCAAGCCCGCCAGCAAAGCTTCGTACTCAGCTTCGTTATTTGTGGCTTGGAATATGAATCTTAAGGTACTAAAGATTTTGTGCCCCTCTAGGCTGACGAGGATTATTCTTGCGCCAGACTTTTGGTCATTTGACGATCCACCAACGAATAACTCCCACCATGGGGCTTTAGAGACTTTCGCTTCCTCTCGTACAGGTCCTATGAATTCGACAATAAAGTCAGCTAATGCTTGCCCCTTGATAGCTGTTCTGTGCTTATACTTGATGTCAAATTGAGTGAGCTCTATTGGCCATTTAAGTTGTCATCTGGAAACGTCGGTGTTTTGCAGGATTTTCCTTAAGGGGTATTGCATGAGGACTCTAATGCTGTGGGCTTGGAAGTAAGGCGATAATTTCCTTGAGGCTATGACCAAGCACTAGGTGAGCTTCTCCATAGGTGAATACCTTGTCTCCGCATCTGACAACCTCTTACTTATATAATAGATGGGGAGATGGATAGCCCTCTCTTCTCGTGTCAGCACTGTGCTCAAGGTGTGTTGAGATACTCTGAGGTACACAGTCAATTTTTTGCCTTCTTTTGGCTTAGAAAGGAGGGGTGCTAGACCGAGATAAGCTTTAAGGCCCTTAAATGTGACCTTGCATTTGTGGTCCATTCAAATCTTCTTGCCTTCTTGAGGATGTTAAAGAAGGGGACACACTTATCAGTGGCTTTCGAAATGAACCGATTGAGGGTAGCGACTTGGCCATTTAAGCTTTGGACGTCTTTTGGGCCAGTGGGAGAACGCATGTCAAGAAGAGCCTTAATCTTTTCTGAATTAGCTTTGATCCCTCAGCTGTCGATGATGAAGCTAAGGAATTTACCAGAGGCTACACCGAACGCACACTTGAGTGGATTCAGCTTCATCTGATACCTTCTCAAGGTTTGGAACATTTCATCTAGGTCGTAGATGTGGCCAACGAGTCGCTTGGACTTTACAAGCATGTCATCTACATATAAATCCATTGTTTTGCAGATTTGCTCTTGGAACATTCTGTTTACTAACCGTTAATAAGTTGCCCCCGCATTTTTAAGTCTGAGGGCATCACCTTGCAGCAGTATAATCCACGATCAGTGATGAATCAGGTATGTTATTCATCCTGTGCGGCCATCAAAATTTGATTATATCCCAAGTAGGCATCCATGAAGTTGAGGAGCTTGTGCCCCGCTGTCGCATCCACAAGCTAATCTATCCTTGGAAGGGGGAAGCTATCTTTTGGACACGCCCTGTTAAGGTCCGTGAAATTGACACATGTTCTCCATTTCCCATTCTTGTTCTTAACGAGGACGAGATTGGCTACCTAGGTGGGGTCTACGCTTCCCTAATGAAATTGTTAGCCAAGAGCTTGTCCACCTCTTCTTTAAGTGTCACATAGCGTTCGGTGATCATCGGTCTTCTTTTTTGGTGAACTGGTTTAGCCAGGAGATCAATGTTCAATTGATGCGACATTATTCTTGGATCAATGCCTACCATATCTTCATGGTTCCAGGTGAAGACGTCCGTATTTGCCTTAAGAAAACTTGCCAACTATATCTTTACTTTGGGTGGCAGTCGCTTTCCCACCTTCAGGCACCTCTCTTCGTCTGACTCGCTTACCCGCACATCTTCCAGATCCTCGACTAGTCCGATGGCTCGTTCGGTATCTATCTCTCGGGGGTCAAGGTCATAAGTGACCCCCTTTTCGCTCGTCATGCGGGAGTCTCCCCCAGAAACTACATTCACCTTCTTCCCTTGCACCCCGAGCTTAACTACTTCTTCGTAGCAACGATGGGCTACTTGCTGCTCTCCCTGAACACATCCCATTTTGCTTGGAGTAGGAAATTTTATGGTAAGCGTTTTGGTTGATGCTACCATGTCAAAATCGTTCGTGGAGGGCTGTCCCAGTACCACATTGTAGGCTGAGGGACAATCTATAATCAAGAAATCTGCCATAATGGTGGCTTGTCGGTAGGGTCTCCTATGGTGAGTGGAAGCTTAATTCATCCTACTGGAAGTATTCCATCTCTGATGAATCCATAAAAGGGGTTTGGTGATGGGTCTATCTGGCCCGTGCTTACACCTATTTGATCAGAACATGCTTTATACATTACATTTACAGAGCTTCCAGTATCTATCATTATCCTTCTCACCTCCATATTGTCGATTTTCCCCCGTATGACAATGGCATCATTATGGGGGAAATGAACTCCTAACGCATCCTCTTCTGTGAATGAGATGTCATTCGTGATAGTTTTCACCCTTTTGGCCGGCCTATCATTTTGAGCATGGTTGGTGAGAAGGACACGGCCTGTCGCCCGCACATAACGACTGCGTGATCAATTCGATGTGCCACCTATGTGAGGTCCACCATGTATGGTGAAGATGATCCTCATGGAGGGTCCTTCCTCATTCTCAGGGGCCTAACAACGCTGCGTCGCATGCTGTTGAGTGTGCGGGGCCACTATCCCAGAGCTTTTACCACATATTCCCCCAAATGGTCTCTCTTGATCAAGTCCTTGATGGTGTCTTTCAACACCCAACAATCTGATGTATTGTATCGAACTTCGCTATGGTAGGCACAGAATCTGTTCTGATTTCTCCTGTCCATGAGGGTCTTGCTGGGTCTAGGCCGGTCGAAGTCTTCATTGTCCCTCTTTATCATGTAGATCTTGTCTGGGGTGTCTGACAAGACGGTATAGGTCTCGTAGCGGTGTTGAGGTTGATATGGCTCACCTTGGGCTTTCTTCGTGGTTTGACCTCCTGAACCACCCTTTCGAACTCCTTGGTTATTCTCATTCCCACTTCTTTTCCCCCCTTGGAAGTATCTGCTTCATCTTTCTTCTTTGGCTTCCTCGAGCCAAAAGTCTCTTCCCAATGGATCTACTTAGCAACCCTCTCGTAGAACTCGCTTAGGTTTTTGACAGGAGATTTGTATATGTCTTCATACAGTTTCCCATCTTTTCACTGTCCGACAGAGATTACAGTGAGGATACTTTCATCCAACAGGCTGTCAATATTTTTGACCTCTTGTCAGAACCTTGCGATATAGTCCTTGAGTGGTTCATCCTTTCGTTGGAAGACTATAGCTAAATGGCAGGAGGGGGCGAGTTGCCTCTTTAAGGCCCTATACTGATTGAGGAACTTGGTCTTGCATTCATCCCAACTCCTAATGCTGGGAGCCGGAAGACTTCTAAACCACGTCAACTGTATTTCCCCGAGTGTTGCTGGAAAGACTCGGCATTTCACCAGCGAGTTAGAGGTTTACAGATCCATTTGGAGGTTAAAAGCGTTCAGACGATTATAAGGATCACTATCCCCGTTGTAGAGGGGAACGTTTGAAAATTTGAATCTATGATAAAGGGGCTCTATCTCGATTTGGCAAGAGAAGGGAGTCCTTCCCTTGTGGGACTCTCAATTTCCATGGGAGGTAGAGTTCTTTTTTAACTGTTCCATTCTCTGAAACAGTTCCTTAACCTTTTAGTCTCGGGAATTTGGTCGACGACTGGAGGTCTTTCGACTCTTTTCTTTGCCGCTTCCCGTGAGAATATCGATTGAAAGTTTTGCATTTCTGGCTACATTCACAATCGACGAGCTGTGATCTATTTCTCGATTGCTATCAGTTCCATCCGAGCTTTCTCTTTGATGCGAGCTCTCTTCTTAGGCACCGTCCTCCTCGTCCTCTCAAGTTTAGTGGACTTTGGACCTTAACCAAGAGTTAGAGGAGTGAAGTGAGTGGGTTCGGTGGCATTCGACCCTAGTTTGCTTATCACACTGAGATCCTAGACGGTGATGTTCATTTTCGGAGGTGGCCACTCCCCCTGTCCTGGTGCGCCTGGAGCATGCTAATGTGTAATGTTTTCCGCAAGCGCATGGCGTAGCTGTAATAGAGACCGACGAATACGGGTCGAATCCCACAGGGATCTTTGTTCAACTTACCAGATGATTGTAGTTAGAATTGCCTAAATCAAATAAAGATAGCCAAGAGAAATCAAGTATAAAGATAGCAAATAAATCAAATGATAATAAAAGCCTAGGATTGAGGTTTCACCTCATCTATGGTTCTTTGGCAAA
>JANHAO010010157.1:0-17885 GCA_026873985.1 Saraca asoca
TGATATTATTACTTTTTATTGATTCTTTTTTTCAAGTCTTTCAAAGATTTACAACCATGATGCAAGAGAATCAAGATTAGTTTCTCAGGATTTATTTTTTACATTTTAGGATCTCTTGTCAATAAATTCAATTGATCCTTGATCCAATCTTTTTTTTACCAAAACAATGAAGTAGAAAAATCATTTGAAGAAAAACAAAGCTTTATAAAACTATTTTCTATATCATACTTCAATGTCACTTCAATGTGTTGAAGAATTTATAAAATTTTCACACCTAAATCAAAGTCACACTGATGTATAGATTATAAACTTGTTCACTGAAGGTTTGAAAAATTATTCACTTTGATGCTATAATCAATGTACTGACTATATTTAACAGACTACACATCGATTCCACATCGATGCATTAGTTGTATAATAGACTGTAATTGATGTCACTTCAATGTAACAACTGAAAATCCATTTTTCTCTTATAGATGGTTATAGCAGTTATAACAACCTAACCTTCTACTTATATAAACATTTTTTTACATAGTTTTTCAAAAAGAATCAATTGTGAAATCATCTAAGAAAGAGCTTAATACGATTTTCTCTCTACTTCATAAAATTCTTTAAGAATCCTTCAAAATCATTGGATCAAAGATCATCTGCAGCTTATTGTAATTTGTTTGGGATTGTCACCTCAAACTTTGGTATTATATTTTCTGTTCCTTTCTTTACTGGTCTTTTTATTTTGAGATTTCTAGGGATTTTGAAATCTTATATAGGTTAGCAAGAACCTATAAATCTTGTTGTTTTTCTTAGGTTTAGAAGAGCCTGTTCCCAATTCTTCTAGGTTAGTAAGATACCTATTAAATTCTTGTGTAATTGTTGTAAAATTGGTAGTTCAGGAGCTCATCGATCCTGATAGTTTGTATTGTTATTTCAGAGGTCTTTTAGTTGAGAAAGATCAAGTGGAGTAGACTTGAATTGCGGTGTCAATTCAAGTTAAACCACTTTAAAAATCTGTGCATTTGATTTCTTTTTCATGTCTGCACTTTACTATTTTTGTTATTAATCTTTAGTTTACTACATTAAAAGAAAAGATCAAATAAAAACAAAGGTGTATATAATTCTCCAACGAGATAAGGGCAAAATCCACTTAATTCCGCATATTTAGTATCTTTAATATTTTCTTTACCCACCACTCTCTTTTTGGGGCCTGGCAAATTTGAATGGTGAGGGAAACATGCCACTCCTCATAGAAATTAGGCTTAATTATGGGTTGGATTAAAGTCCTACACAAGCCTAACAAACATACATACAAAACTAGTTAAAAAAATAAGCAAGTTTAATTCAAAACAAGGCCAAAACATCAGCCACAATAATACTCTAATATGTCATCAACAAACAGCCCACAAACTAGCCAACAAATGATCCTAAATTGCCACCAAATTACAAATGTAAAAGACATTAAATAACCTTAAATTACTACCAAAAAGGTCTCAAAGGTGGCCTATAAAATAACACAAAATAATAGCCCAAACATTGTGATAAAGTCAATTCTGGACAAAATTTCTAGGGCAAATTGATGGTAAATTTTGAGACTCCAAATGGCAGAATTGGGCTCTGGCCTCAACATGAAAGTTGTAGAGCTTTCTCTTAGCTTTCCAACCTTGTAAAGGTCAACCTGATCCAACTTCTAGAGCTCAAGTTATAACTTGAAACCTTAAATAGTTTCAAAGCCCCAACATTAAGCAATTAATTCAATTAAGCTCTAAATCATGACCAATTTACAAAATAAGGCCAATTTACTAAATTATATTTCATTAACATTCTAAACGGTAGAGTTTAAGAGGAAATAAGTGTGGAAATATTTTTTGCTCATTAGTCCCTTGAGTGGTCCCTTGAATTTCCATCATTATCCCTTTCTTCGAAAGGATTCATCCTTGAATCTTTAAGACCTTTGCCATAAACTCTTCCACTTGTCTATGTGCTGGCCAGTTGGGTTTGGGAGCTCCAAGAATGAAGTCAAATTGGCATTCTATTCCTCTTGATGTTGGCAAACTATAGGGCACTTCTTTGGGGGATACATGATGACATTCCTGCAAAATTTCATCTTGATACCTCCCTATGGAGAAAAAAACTAGCACTTGTTTTGAGACCTTTACCACCCCACCTTCATTCAACCATTGAAGCTTGTAAGGAGTGAGATGATCTAGGGTAGGCAAAGCCAACTTTTCAAACATGATTATGCTAGTAACATTTGCACAACTTTCCTATCAATGATCACATTGCAAACTTTTCCCATGACATGGCATCTAGTGTGAAAGATGTTCTTTCTTTACTCTTTGTTACCCTCCTCCTTAGTTTATGTAATCAAAGTTCTCTTCATCACTAGTGTTTCTCCTTCAACTACCACATCACACACATCATTGCTCTCTTCAATACTTGAATTATAGCTTTCTTCCTCCTTTTCTTGCTCACTATCTGATTCCAACTCCCCATTGGCTTTCAATGTCATGACCTTTTTATTAGGGTATTCATACGCATAATGGCTGTGCACTAAACATTTAAAGCATTTGATGTTTCTTTGATTTTGTGGCACCTCCATTTTATCTTTGCCTTTTACATCTTCACCCTTTGGCTTTGAGAAAGTTTTGGCCATAGTCTTCTTGGTAGCTTGGAAGTCTTTTGAATCATGCCTTTTATCCCAATTAGTCTTCTAAGAGGAACTTGATTGATATGCAATCTTGGAAGAGGTCTTCTTCTTGAGTTGTCTCTCCACCTTCATTGCCATGTGTAGCATATCTTGAAGCTCCATATAGTGTTGTAGCTTAACTATATTGGCAATGTTACGGTTCAACCTATTGGTCTCAAAAATAACTATAAGAACTAAGATCTTGCCCTTATTCCTTTAGGAGAATTTTATACTCTTTATTTATTTAAATTAATTTAATTACTTATAATGTGAATGTCAATTTTAATTTTTAGGTAAATGCAAAGTAGAAGACTTTTCTGAATTAGATTATATGGTTAAGAATCAATGAGTTTGTTAATTGAATTATCAAGAATCTAGATTTCAAAAGTTAATGCTAAACCAAAAACGCAGAATTCAGTATAAAAAAATTCAAGATAGAATTTATACAAAAATTAAAATTATAGAACCAATAACTATGCAAGAATATAAATGCATTAAAATAAAAGCGTTAAGTGGTTTAGCTTGAATTGAAATTGTAATTCAAGTGTACTCCACTGGATTAATACTGGACTGTATGATCACTTTTATTAATAAGCATAGGAATTTGATAGGGCTCCTATAAACCAATTTTACAATAAGAAATTTTATAAGCTCTTGTAATACCTATGATACAATAATTCTATATCTTCAAGTAACTATGATCAACCTCATAGCTATGAAGAATTAACAAGAATTCAATGTATCTATTATAAATTGTAATTAACCTCACAATTCAAGAAAGACACAAAAGGAAGATCAACCAGTTCCTTTGTATCCAGATTCCTAACTCCAGAAATCTAAGAAAATAACCAAGATAGAGTTTGGAAATATAATACAGTATAGTTAAGATGTAAATCTCAATTAGCTAAGCAAAAATCTCCTCCAAATTACTCAAGAAATGATAGAATCATTGAAACTAAGTGAGGTAATGAATATCAGGTGTAAGCTTTAATTTTGTGTGTTTTCTATTGCACTAAGTTATGAAAAACTTATGAATTGATTAATTTTTAGTCCTTGAATTGATTCATAGCGATTATAACAAACTTGTAACTAACTAATTGATTTATGAATTGATTTAGATTATGTGAAAATTCATCATTGAATTGATTGATGAATCAATTTGTACTATTTTGAAAATAGGTATTAATCATTGAATTACAAAAGATCCTTTGAAATCAAATAAAAACTTAAAATTAGTGTTGATCTTTTGAATAACCTTTGATCAATGAATTTCACAAAATAGATAAGCACTTAAACATATAGTTAGTTTATGATATCAACTAAAAATGTTTTTTCTAAAGTTATTTTTCAATCATCAAAACTGAAGAAAAAGTGTAGCTAGGATTTGCTAGGCTAACACAACCCATGAAGAACTGTGCCATAGTGGCCTCCCTATCCTCCATCACATTTGTTCTTATCATTGTTACTTCCATCTCTTTGTGACAGTTTTCAACACTTTTGGAATCTTGAGTAAGGTCTTGAAGCTTTTGATACAATTCTCTATAATAGTGTGAATGGACATATCTCTTTCTCATGATGGTCTTCAACTCTTCCCAAGTTGCCATAGGTCTTTCTATGTTCTTTTTTCTACTTTGCATAATTTGATCCCACCAAATGATAGCATAATCAATGAATTCTACAATAGCCAATTTTACTTTTCTAATAATCAAAAACTAGCTCAACCCTTTTCTCCTATTCAAGATAGGCTTTCGGATCACTCTTGCCTAGGAAA
Organism: Saraca asoca; assembly: GCA_026873985.1. Lineage (NCBI taxonomy): Eukaryota > Viridiplantae > Streptophyta > Magnoliopsida > Fabales > Fabaceae > Saraca > Saraca asoca. Next base: position 4,452 of record JANHAO010010157.1, read on the forward strand.
GATGGGATTGTTATCTTGAAATTATGAAATTTTGAATCCACATTTTCTTTTCTAGCTCTCTCACGTCTTCTACCCAAAGTCCTTTTATCCTTTCTTCTTTCACTGCACTCAGTTTCATAGAGAGAAGTGGACAACTCCTCTTCTTCACTTTCAACTCTCCAATCCCCTTCATTGCTTCCATATTGGTCCTAAGTTCTTCTAATTCTTCTCTCATGAGAATGTCTACTTTTCTCCACATTTGTGTTTCTTTCTCCAAGCCCATCAATTTTCATATTTACTCTTTCAAATTATTGTTGCATGGCTCTAATAGTAAACATGACTTTATTGAGTTAAGATCCTCCACCTTCCATCTTTGAGTAAGAAATAAATTCTACAAAATAAGTGTTAGGAAAATATGGAGATCACCAAATCACACCCTCACAAGTGTTTAAATCACTCCACTTATATTTGTTCACACAACTAGGCTTTTTCCCTGAATTGTGCTCACAACACTTGCCTTTTACTATTCTAGTCTTCTCTTTTAAGTCTTTTGAGAACTAAGTGACAAAATCTTAGAGTTTACACAATTTAGCATTCAAAATCACACAACACTTAAATCACTAAAATGTAGCATGAAAAAATGAGAACAAAGAAGCAAGGAATGAACAAGAAACATAAAAAGAATTAGATAGCAAAAGAGTGAAAGTTTTGGCCAGCAACACAATTTCGGAGTGTGGTAGAAAATTTTCAGGGTATTCTAAGGGAAAAATAAGGGAAAATGTTAAGAAATTACACCACACCTTAAGTTTTAAGCTAGTATTCTAATCATGCAATCAAACAAAAATATATTCAAGTTAATTACAAAGGAAATTGACTTTATACAACTCACTAGATTGACTAGGACCAAGCTCAAAAAGTTTGCAAAATTTTTTTTGTTATGTTAAATAGTAGTTGTTCTTCTTTTTGTGATTTTTCTTTTGCTATATTCCTTTTCACACTTTTCTTTTCTTTGATTTTGCCTTTCCCCTATTGTTTATTCACCTTTCTTTGTTTTTCTTAACAATTTTTTTTGCTATCCAGAATTTTTAAATTTTTAGCACTTGGCATAACTTTGGGTAGCCCAAAGATAGTTACATTTAATTACAACTAACACAAATCAATTTCCAATTATGTGTATTCAAAATGAACATGTCTAAGGTGCAAAACACAATCAAAACTAAGTTAAGATAGCAGCAAAAATTCTAGAGAAATTCAAGCTAAAGTTTAACCAAGTAGAGTAAAACAGGGGACAACAATCATTGAGTGATGCAATTGTGGGAAGAAATGGTTTCAAACCACACTAAATGAAGTGTAATTTAGTCCCACACTAATTGACACACAAAAACAAAGCAAACAGACACTTAAACAAATCAACAAACACTTGAAATGCAACCAAGAACAAGATGAAAATTTTGGAGAAATTTCAGCATAACCTTCAATAGAACATGCAAGGAAATGAGATAGAAATGGACACGAAATGATCAAAAAAATTTTATTTAAACAAAGCTAACATCAAACACTTGGTGTGCACATTGATTGCAAAACCTTTTTGCACAAAATTGATGCAAAAAAGTGCAGAAAACTGAACCAAACATAGTAGGCAGAAACCAAATAGATTCAACAAAAAATTTAGCAACACCTGTAACTAATTTGGACACTAATTGATCAAGTAATTGAGCTACAAAATATACATAAAAATTCAAAGACATGTAGAAATTGGAAGGAAAATTGAAGTAAAAACAAGAGAAAATTGAAGACATATCACCTAAATTAGAAGAGCTAAATCTTTGATATCAAACTTATGTGATCTCTCTTGGAGATACCCATGGATCTATCCCCAATACAGCAAATTTAGCATCAAAATTGAAAGGAAAAAGAATGATATTCGCACCACACCTTCGATAGAAAGAAGGGGAGTGACAAGTGATGAAATTAGATGCCACAAAGAGTAATCTCTTTGATAATTCTTCAAGTTCTACAAGAACCTTAGGAGAGGAACTCTCATAAGAAGAAACACTCTTTAATTTCTAAATTTGTTGAATCTGAATGGTGAGGGAAACATGTCTCCCTTATAGCAATTAGGCTCAATTATAGGCTAGATTAAAGTCCTACACAAACAATCATACAAACTAGCCAGACATTAGTCTAAAGCAAGGCCAAAACATCAGCCACAATAATACTCTAATATGGCATCAACAATCAGCCCATAAATTAGCCAACAAATGGTCCTAAATCAGCCACAAAATTACAAAAATAGAAGACATCAAATAGCCCCAAATTACTACCAAAAAGGTCTTAAATGTGCCCCATAAAATAACATAAAATAATAGCCAAACATTGTGATAAAGTCAATTCTAGATAGAAACTCTAGGGCAAATTGATGGTAAATATTGAGACTCTAAATGATAGAATTGAGTTCTGACCTCAACATAAAAGTTGTAGATCTTTCTCTTAGCTTTCTAACCATATAAAGATCAATCTAATATGGCATTTGGAGCTTAAGTTATAGCCTAAAACCTAAAACAAATGTCAAAGCCCTAGCATTAAGCAATTAATTCAATTAAACTCTAAATCATGACCAAATCACAAAACAAGGCCAATTCACTAAATTAAACTTGATTAGCATTCTAAAAGATAAAGTATAAGAGGAAATAAGTATGGAAATATTTTTTGCTCATTAATCCCTTGAGTGATCCCTTGAAATTCTATTAGTAATCCTTTATGTTATTTTAGGACAATGAGTGCTTAAAATGGGAGAAAGATAGGGTTGCTCATTATTTACATTCTAGTAGTGAGCTAAAATTGCTATAGGTTTGTTCTTAAGTTTGACCTACTATCTATCTAGTATTGTGAATTAAGTCTAATTTGCTAGGTGACTTGGAAAACACTTGTTATTTTTTATCGTGTATATTTATGTGTCTATTTATAGTTTTTGAAATTATTTGTATTTATTTTTTTTCCTTTTGGAAATTTCTTATAGAAAGTTCAACATGAACTGCTATCTATGTATGCAAGCTAACTCCTTGAAAAAAGAGCACTTTGGATGTATTGCATTATTAAGACATGACAAGGTATGTGGTAAACTCTTCTTATGTTTAATGATGCTTACAATTTATGAAAGCCAATTTTGATGCATTTTTTTTGTTTGTTAAGGTTGAAGATTTGTCAAGGTTGTTTAAACTCTTTTCATAAATACCTTGAGGTTTAGATCATGCATTAGTATATTCAAGTAGGTTGGTGGCTTTGAACTTCCTTTTAATATGTTGCAGTTAAATTTGTGATCCTCTTCTTGCACTCTTGATCATCCTCCCTCTAAAAATTTAAGATATGACATGAAATGTGAAGGCAAAAGTTGATAGTTGAGATACTGTTAAATAATTGCATCATGTCAAGATAATTAATCATGACAAAAAAAAGGCTCATTTAAAACCTGCTTACACATTTCATCAATTTTCAATAATCATTGTGTTAAAAAGATTTCAATTTGTTAATGGAGGTTTATTTAAATGGTTGAGATATGACATTTTATATGAAAAAAATTGATATTTAAATTTTGTTATTATTTTCTATCATAAATAATCTATAAATTCCTATATAAATTTAAATAGATATAAATCAAGTGTAAAAATTTTATCTTTACCTTTAATTATGCCTTGCAATTAGAAAAAGTAATTCTATAAATGGTAATGAGGATTACAAGTTAGGGACTATTTCATAATTAAGCATGGTTAAGAGCAAGGAAATAAATGATTGTAGCAAGTGAAAAGTGGAATCAAAGTATGAAAGCACGTTAGCTTGCTATAGTAGGTCCTTCTCTAACTAACATTGGAAAAGGTCAAACAAGGTAATCTCCATGTGACTAGAGCATTATATCATATGATATGACCAACGTGTAGAGTGATTTAACTCTTAATTAAGTCACCAACACATTAGCAAGAAGAAATTATAGGTGGTGGTTTTATGGTTGTGACAATACCTTTCAATAAAAGCAGTTGCACACTGTATCATTTTATGCACAAACTTGTGGAGCTTTGCTCAGTAAATCAAATGGGAACTTTTTGTGAGCATCATGAGTTATTATATCCCTTGAGGGTCAAAATTTTGATTTATCCCTCCAAGCCCACATTAGTGAGAAAAATTACAATTAGAGGAATTCTGTTATATTTATTCTATAAATTGAAAGATATTAGATTCAAACACAAGGTTTGAAATAATATTAAAATTATACAATTATCTTCTTATAAAAATGCCATTTGGTAGGCCATGCATTAAAAATGTGATTCATTGTAAAAGTTTTTCTTCTCTATAGAGTATGACTGGTTTACTTAGAATGTCATATATATTAATTTTGATAGTCATGACTGGTTAAAATATCATCACTGGTTGCTTTTGGTTTACTTTTTATAATTGTGTAATTTGTTTAGAACCTGTTTTCTTTACTATGTTTATGATCTAATCTATTGTGAACTTTTTTCCTTTATATCATAATGTTCAAAATAGTTAATTTGAATATGGGAGCTAAAAAAGAAAAAGAACCAACTATTAATAATGTTGTTATTGATAGAGGAAAGGGTTTAGTAGCTAAATTCTTAAGACTGACCCCAAATAAGAAGAAACAATTAGTTAGAAAGAGGAAACCAAGTGCAAACTAGGTTGCTAACATAGAAACTTAGAAGAGGTCAAGGCATGGACAACTTTTAAGAGAGTTCCAAATGATGAGGTTAATGTTCCTATGGCTGAGTGCATGTATTGTGGAATTAGATCTCTTTTGTGACTCTGAACCTTATGGTACTAGTGACATGCTTGGGCGTCAACCAAAATGCCCTAAGGCTCCACATTCTTTATCTAACCCTAAACAACAAATCTTAAACTTCCAAAAGAAAAGTAGTAGTGATCAAACTACTTTAGTTGGATCAACCCCCCAAATATATGATGTAAAAGATAGTAGGAAAGCCATAATTATGTTGGTGATTGTGGATGAACAACCATTTAGGGTGATTGAAGGGAAAGGTTTCAAGTATATGATGAAAAGAATGTAACTTAAATTTCATGTGCCATCTAGATGTACAATTGCTAGGGGTTGTTATAAGTTGTTTTTGGAGGAAAAAAAAATAAAACTTCAATCCTTGTTGAAGCCTAATTATGCTAAAGTGTGCTTGACAATTGATTGTTAGACATCAGTTTAAAATTTAAATTATATGGTATTAACTGCTCACTTTATTGATGATGAATGAAAACTTCAAAAAAGGATTATAAATTTATGTCAAATTCCAAATAATAAAGGGGAGAGTATAGGAAAGCAAATGCAGTCATGTTTGAATAAGTGGAGGTAGAAAAGGGTTTTTTCTATCACTGTTGACAATATTAGCTCTAATGATGGAGCTATAACAAAGAAACTAAAAAATTGGAAAGGGTTGATGATGGAAGGTGAATGTATGCATGTTAGGTGTTGTGCGCATATTTTGAATTTAATAGTGAATGAAGGATTAAAAGATCTCCATGCCTCCATTTTCGCAATTTAGAATGTTGTGAGGTATTTAAGATCCCCCCTTCTAGGCTTGCTAAGTTTAAGACTGCTATTGCACAAAAGCACATTGAACATCAATCTCTTATTTTTTATGATGTTCCTACTGGGTGGAACTTAACTTTTCTAATATTGAAAGCAGGTGGAAAATTCCAAAAGGCCTTTGGGAGGTTAGAAGATGAGGATTTAGACTACTTGCCATACTTTGGTGAAGATGAAAAAAGCTAGCCTTCCAACTAATTGGATTGGAGTAATATAGTAGTTTTTATCAAAATTTTGCAAATTTTGTATGAAGTGACGTTATCATTTTTTAGTTCTTTATATGTTACTTCAAATAGAGCTTTCCCACAACTAGTTTTAGTGGAATGTGAGATAAAAAAATTGGACTAATGTAGAAATCCCTAATAATCTTTTGTTTTTCATGGCAGTGGATATGAAGAAGAAGTACGACAAGTATTATGAAAATGTGGAGAACATAAATTCCCTTATTTTCATTGCAAATGTGATAGATCCTAGATACAAATGAGCATATATAACCTAGTCCTTTGAGGAGATTTATAGAGGGGGACTTGCTGTTACTATGGTGAGAAAAGTAAAGGGCAATTTGACTATGCTTTATGATTGGTATTCAACTAAGTATGGACAGCCTTGTGTTTCTTACTAGTCAAGCAATGGAATCATCACAAAAAGAAGTAGGTAGTGCAAAAGATGTTGCAAGTGGAAGTAAAGCACCAAAAGTAAGAAATGTAGCATTTAGGAGTGATTTGAGAGATAAGGGCATAATTGAAGCAAAAAATAAGTTGTAGAAGTGTTTAAATGATCCTTATGTGGATGAAGAGGACAATTATGATGTGTTAGCTTGGTAGAAGTCAAATGCTTCAAGATTTAGTATTCTCTCTAAGATAGCAAGGGATGTGCTTGTTGTCCTAATCTCAATAGTGGCCTTTGAATATGCATTTATTATTGTGGGAGAGTATTAGATTTGATTAGAAGTTCTTTATCCCCACAAGTGGTAGAAGCTTTAATTTGCACTCAAAATTAGCTCAAGCAAAACAAGTTAGATTTGAATTAATTCAATGAGATACTTAAGCAGCATGAATGGTGGATCTTCACAAGATAGTGCCGTGGATTGTTCCAAATTCAGCCATATAAAGAAAGAAAAAGAAGGATATTCATATCACATTCCAGAATTAGAGAAGAAGAGGAGTGATAAGTGGTGAATTTGATGCTATAAAGAGAAATCACTCTGATAAGTCTCAATTTCATTCAAGAACCTTAGAAAGAAAGCTCTCAACAAGAAGGTGTCTATTCAAAATTCCATCCAAAATATCCTAACTTGGGAAACAAGCTTTCCCATATAGCTACCACTAAACCAAATGGGTTGGACTTATAAGACAAACAAGCCCAAAATATAACCAATAAACCTAACACAAAATAAAGGCCTAAACCATTGCAAAAATATGCAAAACAAAACAATACAAATGGACCCAATATCAGCCCTACAAGTGATGTAATCAGCTAATAAAAATGGACCCAATTAGCCTATACAAAAAGACATAGTTAACCTATACAAGATGCCACCATGTGCTCCATGTGTGATGCTAGGTCGTGTAAAAGTGCTTAGATGGCTCCACTTGATGACACTTTTGACTTTATTGAGCAATCTTCCTCATGTTCGCTCCAAATGTTTTGACATAAGCTTTGGAGAGGCTCTCTAATCCTCTTAGCCTTAACCCTTGTGATAGGTATATCTAGAATGTACAATGGCTCTTGATGATCTTTTGAGTTTTTATCATTCCCCCTCTTTTCAAAAAGATTCAACCTTAAATCTTCAAGACTTGCATTAAAAGGAGAAAAATCAAAAACATTAATTATAGCACTAACATTATATGCACTAGGGAGATCTAATTTGTAGGCAGTCATTGATTCTGGCCACCACTTAGAATGGTCCATCTCCTTTTGGATGTGGCTTAGTTCTTCTTTGGGCTAAAAATCTCTCCTTTCTCGTGTGCAAGCAAACCTAATCTCCTAACTCAAAAATAACTTTCCTTCACCTTTTGTTGGCTTGCTAAACATATTGCTCTATCCTTCTCTCAATGTTCCTTCTTACTTGCTCATGCAATTGTTTAACCAATTCCATTTTCTTTTTCCTATCTAAGATAGTACACTCGTCAATAGGCAATGACAATAAATCCAAAGGATTTAATGGATTAAAAACATAAAAAACCTAAAAGGAAGAAAGTGAGTAGCTGAATGTACACTCCTATTATAAGCAAATTCAACATGAGGCAAGCATTCTTCCCAATTTTTCAAGTTCTCTTAAATGATAGATATCAACAAAACAATTAAAGTCCTATTAACTACCTCAGTTTTTCCATTAGTTTGTGGATGACAAGTTTTTGGAGGAAAACAACTTAGTCCCTAATTTCCCTCATAAGACCTTCCAAAAGTAGCTTAAGAAGTTAACATCCCTATCAGACACAATACTCTTTGGCACTCTATGTAATGTTACTACTTCTTTAAAGAATAAATCAACAATATGAGTAGCATCATCAATTTTATGACATAGAATGAAATGAGCCATCTTAAAGAATCTATTAACAATAAGAGAAATAGAATCCCTCCCATTTTTGGACCTAGGCAAACTCAGCACAAAATCCATGGAAGTATCTGTCTAAGGTTCATTAGAAATGGGAAGTGGGGTGTAAAGTCCATGTGATAAGACCCTAAACTTAGCTTTTTTTACATGTTATGCAATTAGCACAAAGCTTTTCAACATCATATTTCATGCCAGGCTAAAAGAAATGCTTATGCAATATAGCCAAAGTTTTTGCAATACCAAAATGCCATATTAAGTTACTCCCATAGGCTTTTCTCATAGAACTCTTAGGCATGTACAACTTATTTTTATTAAACAAGAACCCCTCATGCCTAAAGAACTTACCAAATGCCACTTTCTCAGAACATACACACTAGCAAAATCATGATCATTCATATATAATGCATGGTAGAGATAAGGGTATACCTGTGAGATAATGCATTGGCCATTACATTTTTTTTACCTTTCTTATATTGGATGCTATATAGGAATGTTTCAATGAACTCCATCTACTTGGCATGTCTTTTGTTTATCTTCCCTTGTCCCTTGAAGTGCTTCAAAGACTTATGATTAGTGTGAATGACAAACTCTTTAAGCCATAGGTAGTGTTGCCATGTCTTCAAATCTTGAACCAAGGCATAAAGCTCCTTGTCATATGTGGGGTAATTGAGAGTTGCTCCATGTAATTTCTCACTGAAATAAGTGATTGGCTTCTCTTGCATCAAAATAGCTCTAAATGCCAAGCCTAGAAGTATCACATTCAATCTTAAATGCTTTAGAAAAATCAAGTAAAGCAAGTAAAGGTGTAGAACTTAACCTCTCTTTAAGCAACTCAAAGGCCTTCTCTTGCTCACTTCTCTTGTTGAACCTAACATTCTTTCTCTCCAATTTGGTTAGAGGTGTGGCTAGGTGCTAAAATCCCTTACAAATCTTTTGTAAAAGCTAGCCAACCCATAGAAACTCCTCACCTCACTTATGGTCTTAGGTGTAGGCCATTCCTTACTTGCCTTCACCTTCACCTCATCCATTTCAATCCCTTGGCCACTCACCACATATCCTAAGAATGTAATATTTTCCATACAAAATGAACATTTTTCAAAATTAGTATACAATTGTTCATCTTTCAAAGGTTGCAACACACACCTCACATGCTCAACATTTTCACTTTCACTCTTACTATAAACAAGAATATCATCAAAATAAACAACTACAAATCTACCAATAAAAGCACATAAGACATGATTCATCAACCTTATAAAAATACTAGGGCCATTTGTCAAGTTGAAAGGCATGACAAGCATTCATACATCCCATGTTTTCTATTACAAATAGATTTCCATTCAGATTTGATGATACTTATGTTTCAAATCAATCTTAGAAAATACACAACAACCATGCAATTCATCAAGAATATCACCTAGCCTAGTGATATAGTGTCTATACTTTATAGTGATTTTATTGATTAGGCGGCAATTAACATACATCCTCCAAGATCCATCCCTCTTAGGCACTAATAGCACAAGAACTGCACATGGACTCATACTTTCTCTAATGTATCCTTTTGCCATAAGCTCTTTTACTTGTCTTCGAATTTCCTTAGTCTCCTTGAGATTAGCCCTATATGTTGGTTGGTTAGGCATGGAAGCTCCAAAAATGAAGTCAATTTGATATTCTATCCCTCTCATAGGTGGCAACTCGTGGGGAACGACCTCGGAAAACACTTATTTAAATTTCTACAAAATATATTTAATGGCACTAGGCAACACAATATTTTCTTGGTTAGTGTTTGAAGGTCCTAGATAAAGATACAAAATTAGATCTTACACTTATTTCTTTAGGGGAATTTATAAACGCCTTTGAACATTATGAATTCTTGTTTGGATTTAACAAGAATGTGATTTATTCCTTTATATTGAGAAGCACAACAGAATATTGATAAGTAAATATGTAGATAGCAAAATTGACAATTGTGTAGCAAGATAAATTATGTAGCAAGAATTTAAATATAGGAGTAGAAAGATAGAGATTAAAGACACAGATTTTTAAAGTGGTTCAACTTAAATTGAAACCACAATTCAAGTCTACTCCACTGGATCATTCCTCAATTGAAAGACCACTTTTATTATAGAACTATCAGGATTAAAATAGTTTTTTGAAATGCCAGTTTGAAGCACAAGAATTACAACAGGTTTTTTGCTAACCTAACAAAAACCACAAGAATTAAAATAGGCTTTTACTAACCTAAACAAGATTTTTATCAGCCTAGAAATCTCAACAGCAAAATAAAGATGAAAAAGATTAAGTTAAAGTAAGAAATACAATACCAAAGTTTAGGATGAAATCTGAAATAGCTAATGTAAATTCAGTTGATATTTGATTCAAAAACTCTTAATTTGATTTAGAAATCTTGTTAGGCAGAGAGAAATCTGATTCAGTACTTTTGTTTTGTGTTTTTCGCACTTGAAGAATACAGAAAGATATGAAATATGTTGAAAAACTAAAAAACTGAAGGTGGTTGGGGGTTTTATAATAGCTATAATCAATTATAACAAAATAATTAACTTTCAATTTGTGAATCGATTCAGAGTGGTTACAACTAATGAATGGGTTTGGTAATCGAATCATAGCCTTTTGTAATCAAGTTTTGAATTAATTACTAAATTGATTCAGGTCAAATTTTCAACCTTCGATAGAAAAATTTTTTCAAAACTTTTCTTCATGAATAGATTAATGAATCGATTCTAGTATGCTTTTTTACAAGTTCTTCAAGGAATCGAATCTTGAATTAATTCACAAGGTGTAAAATAGTTTTATAAAAGCTGTGCATGTGGAAAAATTATTTAAAATCTTTGTTAGAAAAAAAATATTTAGTTTTAATTTTTCTTGAAGTGATTTGTATCTACCTCATTATGAAAATATTTGTTTGAATCAAATCTCATTCTAATTCACTTACAAAAGATCATATAAAAATAAAAAAAATGGCTAGACCAAATTTTAGATCTCTTGAATCACTTACTTTGAACCTGCAAAATAGATCAAAACACTAAAACTAAAGTATGTTGTTAGATAGCACTAGAGACTAAAATTGTTTTTCAACATTAAAACCAAGGAAAAAAGTGTAGCTAGGGTAACCTAGATTAACAATCTCCCCCTTTTTGATGGTGACAATTAATTTTAGATGTGGTTCAAAGTTTAGTAAAAAAAAGTAGGAGAAGTTTTGTTGTATTCATTTATATATTCATCTAAAATCAACCTTTAACTTTTTCCCCCTCTTTTGGCACATAAGAAAGAAATAGTGTCTAATAGGTATAATGCTAATGTATAAAATCAAATTATATAAAATCAAAGTTCAATAAGCATAAAAAAAATTCATAGCTCCCTTTTAGTTTTAGTAGCTTTAAAAATCAATATAATTGACTAAATTCTATCAAGAATTGATTATGAAATCGATTCATGTAGGCAAAATAAAAATGTCAGAAATTTTGAAACAAATGAAAACATTTGAAAATCCTCTGAATTGGTTCTATAATTGATTTGTAATGCAAATTTTTGAGCTGTGAATCCAATTATGAATCGATTCAAAAATTTTGATAAATCCTAGAAAAAATATGAATTGATTCTAAATTCAATTGAAGGACCAGAAATTAGTTTTCATATAGAGGCAAACCAGAATTTCCTATCATATTGATATAAGTATTGAAGTTATCATAATTTGTACCTCAAATGTTTAAAATATACCTGCAAAACAAACTTAAGAAACTCCAATACCTAAGTTAGATTTTACATTTAAACATCAAATATGACAAGTCAAAAATATCAAAATTATAGGAATTAAAAAGCATATAGTAAACAATATAAAACATTAGAAAACTAACTAATTAAGATGGGTTCATCATTCCAATTTCTCTTTTTATAAACATAAATCTCTTTTCATCTAAAGGCTTTGTAAAAATATTAGCTAAATAAAAATCTGTTTGAACAAAATCAATTGCAATGTCTCTTTTTTGAACATAACCCCTTAAGAAATGGTGTTTGATTTGAATTTGCCTAGTTTTTGAGTGCATTAAAGGATTTTTGGTAATATTTATGGAACTTGTATTGTCACAAAGTATTGGTATTTTCTCAAATTTTACTCCATAGTCTAAAAGATATTGTTTCATCTAAAGAATCTAGACACAACAACTTCCAGTTGCTATGTACTCTGCCTCAGCAATGGATAATGCAACAAAATTTTATTTTTTACATGACCAAGAGACTAGTGAATGACCAATAAACTGACATGCCCTACTAGTACTCTTCCTATCTATTTTACTCCTTGCATAATCTGCATCAAAATATCCTAATAAACTACAAGTATTAGACTTGGGATACCAATGTCCCAAATGTTTGGTTCCTACAAGGTATTTGAATATCCTTTTCATTGTTATGTATATAGCACTTACAACCAAAAACATGGAAGTATGATATGTTAAACTTTCTTCCAAAATATAATTCATAGGGTGTTTTGTTCAAAATAGGTCTAAGAAATACCCTATTCATTATATAGCAAGCAATGTTAACTGCATCAACTCAAAGGGACTTTGGAAGGGTATTGTCACTTAACATGGTCCATGCCATTTCACCTAATCATCTGTTTTTCCTTTCAACAACACCATTCTATTGTGGTGTCCTGAGTGTAGAAAAATTATGACTAATGCCATACATTTCATAATAAAAACCAATGAAGTCCTTATTTTCAAATTCTTTTCCATGGTCACTTCTTATGGAGATAATGGAACATCCTCTTTCATTTTGAATCACACGTGCAAGTCTTTTAAAGGCTTGAAATGTGTCACTTTTATGAGATAAAAAGAGAGTCCATGCAAATGTAGAAAAATCATCCATAATCACAAATACATAAGATTTGCCTCCATGGCTTTGAATTCTGGATGGACTAATTTAGTCCATATGAAGCAAATTAAGGGGTTTTGAAGTTGAAACAATGTTTTTAGAGTTAAATGAGAATTTCACTTGTTTACCTTTTTGACAAGCACCATATATTTTATCTTTGATGTAATTCAATTTAGGCAAACTAGATAGTAAATCCTTTTTGAATATTTTTCCAATTAGTTCCATATTTACATGTCTTAGTCTTTTTTGCCAAATCCAAGTATCATCATCAAAACTAACTAAACATGCTGAGTCTAGTTTAAATTCTAAATTAAGGTCAAACAAGTAAACATTATTAACTCTATGGCCTACAAGTTTAAGTTGTTTGTCACTGCCATTCACAACTAAGCATTTATTTGAATTA
>JANHAO010010158.1:0-17896 GCA_026873985.1 Saraca asoca
CAAACTAAGGGAAAAGTTAGACAAAAACCACAAGTTAATGACTATTTAAGAGGTAAAATCTATCATTTTTACAGGTACATTTTCTGCTTATCAGATACGCCCTTGCTGTTCCACCTAATCAAATGGTTGAGACTAGTACTAGTCAACTTGTTGCTTCAGGTACACAAATGATACATAGGACTAGTAGAGTACGACTTGCTCCACAAAGGTATGTAGGACATAATTTCTTGAAGCAATATGATCTTTATCATATGGATGATGAGGATCCAACTACATATTAAGAAGCAATGTTAGACAATGATTCTCAAGAATGGCTTAAAGCCATGAGATCGGAGATGGATTCCATGTATTCCAACAAAGCTTAGACTTTGTTGGATCCACCCAAAGGGGTGAAACCCATTGGATGTAAATGGGTTTTTAAAAGAAAAATCGACATGGATGGAAATGTAGGAACATTCAAAGCTTGATTGGTAGCTAAAGGATATCATCAAAGACAAAATGTTGACTATGACAAAACCTTTTCTCCAGTGGCTATGCTCAAATCCATACGGATTATGCTAGCTATAGCAGCTTGCCATGATTATGAAATTTGGGAAATGGATGTCAAAGCCACCTTCTTAAATGGTGATTTAAGAGAGGATGTGTATATGACACAACTTGAAGGTTTTGAATCCGATAATCCTAATTAAGTGTGCAAGCTGCAAAGATCCATCTATGGTCTTAAACAAGCATCTAGGAGTTGGAATATTCATTTGGATGAGACAGTTAAATCTTTTGGCTTTATAAAAAATAAAGATGATACTTGTGTGTATCGCAAGATTGAGGGAAATGCCATATCATTCCATGTGTTATACGTAGATGACATACTACTCATAGGAAATGACATTCCAATGCTGCAAACCATTAAGATATGGTTATCCACGGAATTCTCCATGAAAGATCTTAAGGAAGCAACCTATATTCTTAGTATTCGGATCTATAGAGATAAACCGAATAGATTGATAAGGCTTTCTCAGACCATGTACATAGACAAAATACTAGAAAGGTTTAGTATGGAGGAATCCAAGAAAGGGAGCTCCCAGTTCTTCATGGCATTCATCTCTCTAAAGACATGTGTCCAAAGGCACAATCTAATAGTGAACGTATGCAGAGGATTCCATTTGCTTCGGCAATTAGGTCTATAATGTATGCCATGCTATGTACAAGGCTCAATGTTTCATTTGCCTTAAGCATCACCAGTAGATATCAATCTAACCCTAATAAGAAACATTGGATAGCAGTCAAAAACATCTTTAAGTACTTGAAAAGAACTAAGGATCTATTTTTGATTTATGGACGTTGTTCAGATCTGATTGTCAGTGGCTATTCAGATGCTAGCTTTCAATCAGATATAAATGATAGTAAATCCCAATCAAGTTAGGTATTTATACTGAATGGTGAAGTGATTAGTTGGAAAAGTTCCAAGCAAGATACAACCGCTAATTCGACAATAGAGGACAAGTATATTACTACTTTGGATGCAGCAAAGGATGCCATTTTGATCAAGAAGTTTGTCTCTTAGCTCAGAGTAGTTCCATTCATGGATTGTCCTATTACATTATTTTGTGATAACAATGGAGCTATTGCACAAGCTAAGGAACTACGGTTTCATTAGTGATCCAAACACATACTACGGCGTTACCACTTGATTTTGATTATTAACATTTTGTGCTTTCTATAGAGAAAATTCATCATTTCAAAAGAAGGACAAAAATGGATACTATCAGTGAGCATCTCTTTGACGCAGTCCTCCCTAGCAAGCTCTTCCCTAGTGAGCTCCTCCTCAGTGAGTTGCACGTCACTAACCGATGTCCCGGCAAGGCACTTGTGAAGAACAACCAGGATCCTCGTAAGAGCTCGCTACCCTCTTATAGCAGTACTAAGCTCGCCTCCACGGCACCTCACTGGGAGCAAGAGTCTGGATTCCAGCAACTGAGTTACTGGTCCTTCGCATGACAGAAATGACACTAGGCAAGGGTCATAAGCGTACAATCAGCCTAAAGGGCCCCACCTCCGCAGCCTGTATTCTGTAACAGCCGGATTGCAACCTATAACTATCTTTTCTATTTATTGTTTGATGTAATACAACTACAGCATATAATAAATATATAACCCCTTCTCCCTTCTATAAAAGGAAGACCTGATAGATGGAGAAGGGGGGAATGAGTGAAACATGTGAAAAAGACTCTGTAAGAATAGTGAGCAGAAACCACTTGTAATCCTGCTAATATATAAAAAACCACCACGGACGTAGGGTCTAGAGGATTTGGATTTGGCCGAACCACGTTAAATCTAGTGTCTCCCTTTCTACTCTTCCTCTCATCTACTCCATCTATGATCACTCTTCTCATCCACCAACTAGGAACAGGCTTGGGATCCCGAAGAACCCCTGTTGGTCGGAGTTTGGAGCATAACCAAAATTTGAAGTCAATATTTTGGTGCCGTCTGTGGGGATTTCACCTGTTCTGCTTGATTTCCTACTACAATGGCCAAAGGAAGGGTTACTAGGGCCTCAAATGGATGATGCCAAACTCCGAACGACCATGTTTCGACAATAAGCTCATCCACCACCCCTGTGGCTAGAGCAGCCACTGGCTTCCCTTCGGCCAGCCCCGTACAACTGGCTCTCACTGCTGATGGCACTGAAGAGTCACAGACCTAGCTTCAGCATCAAGAAAGACTTGAGCATATGGTAGGGGAGTTGACTAAAATAGTTACAATGCTGGTACAAGCGCAAGCCCATAATATACAAGCACAGACTGAACCCACCATACCTGAGGTTGAACGTTCTAGCAAGATCGATCGGGAGCAGGGCCCGTATCGCTGTTCATACGAGTAGCACGATGGGCCGAACCACTAGGCCCCTAGCCAGGGACTGGGGGGCTTAGGCATTATAGTGAAAGGTCTCCTTCAAAGAGTCAAGCACCTAGAGGAACATCCACGAGCTTGAAATGATCGGGAGTGTCGTGAGGAGCAAATCCCTTTCTCTAGAGAAATCATGGAGGAGCCCTTGCCGTCTAAGCTTAAAATTCTAGCCATCCTACCATATGATGGAGACATCGACCCATGTAGCCATCTAGACTTGTTTAATATCCAGATGGACCTTCAAGCTTGTAACCCCTCAATTAAATGCCGCATTTTCCCTACTACTTTGCGTGAAACTTCTCGCGTGTGTTTTAAGAGTCTCCTAGCTTGTAGTATCGATGGCTGGGGAGAGTGCCAAGAAAGATTTGTCAATCAGTATCAGGCATTAAGAAAGTGACTCATGCCCCCATGCCATCTTCCTATTATCTTTCAGGGTAGGCAAGAAGCATTTTAAGATTACCTCGAAGCGAAAACGCTCCCCAATGATCCGGACAATCTTTTAGACTTCCGTGTTTATCTATAAATTGTATGAACACTTTTCTAACATGTTTACTAATGCTAAGTCTTCTTGTGGTAGGATAGCAACGCCTGTCACTCGTAGGATTGTCAATGTATCATAAGTCCTTCGAAAGGCAAAAGTGCTCTAGCTTATTACCTAATTAAGGCCCCTGGAGCTTTATCCGGAGAAGAATTGATGAGAAACTCATGTCAATTGAGCTGCAGGCTTGCTGACATTCACTTCCGAGTTGAGCTGCGGGCTCGTTGAGGCAAGGAGACACTTCAAAATAAACTCACTTCCCAGTTGAGCTGTAGGCTCGCTGAGGCATGGAGATGCATCAAAATAAACTCACTTACCAGTTGAGTGTTGAGCTCACTGAGGCATGGAGATACTCAAAAATATCTCACCAGTGGAGCTTCGAGCTCACTGAGGCATAGGGGACGCTATAAAATAAACCCCTTGGGCACAAAATCACCTCGATCATAAGATTGGTCACCCCTTTTGGGCACAAGATTACCCTAACCACAAGATCGGTCACCCCTTTGGGCACAAGATGGTCCCGACCACAAGATTGGTCACCCCTTTGGGCATAAGATCACCCCGGCCACAAGATCGGCCACCCCTCTAATTCGTAGCTCTCATGTGATTCTGAGTAAGTCGCAGCTCTCATGCACACTAATCTTTTCGAGCACAAGATCGCTCACTCTCTAATTTGTAGCTCTCATGTAAGCTTGAATTGAGTCGCAACTCACTTGTGACCAAGTATATATCTGATTCTATTTTTCAGGCACATACAAGTCATTCAGATCAATCGAATGATATGCATAAAACAAAAATGATAAGCAGAAAGTACCAAGAGACAATTTTATTCATTAAAAGACCTTAATAAGGTATATTTACATCAAAAAGCTCTGAATACAAAACAAGATGAAATCCATTAGAGAACCCTAAAATACAAGCTAGTTGAGGAGTAGAAGAAGCCCCTATTAAAAGAAGAAGAAGAGAAAGCAAAAGGCAAAAAGAAAAAGAGGAAGAGGCCCACCGTTGATGGCCACATTTTGAAGATCAGCAGGCCATAACTTTCTTCTCCCATTGCAGCGGTGCTACATCCCTTCTAACCTCGACCACCTACTCCTCTAGAAGGAACCTAACCGAGAAACCTTAAGAGCTTGGCTAGCAGAATAATTACCTGACGGTAGAATTGGGAGGACATAATCTGTGATACCTACGGGAATGCCCCACGTTACTGAAGAAGATGAATCTTCTAAAATACATATGCAGCAGACCATACACACCTCCAAAGGAAGGCCAGCATTTCAATGGTGGCTCATCAGAGTTTTTCATGATTTGCTTTATGATATGAAGCCGGAGGAAAACCTCTCCCTTTAAATAAAGCAAGGAACAGATCACCAATGGGTCCAGATTCATTCCCTCCCAACCACCCGCATCAATGGCCTCAGAAAAGACCCAACTGAGTGTAGTCATAATTACCAGATATGCTTTGGCAAAAGCAAAAACCTATGAAAAAGAAACGACAGTTCTGGAAGGAATGTGACCGATTGAAATCCAAAGGGTCTCCAACTCCCAACACGTTGCGCAAACTGGGAGTTAGGGGGCTAATGTTCTACATGGAAATAGTCCCAAGGTGAGGCAGCGGACTCAATATCCTCGAAAGAGAGATCGCTGAATCGCCAGAGACATATCAGTGAGCTTCTCTTCGGTGAAGTCCTCCCTAGCAAGCTCTTCCCCAGCGAGCTCCTCCTCAGAGGGTTGCACCTCACTAACCAATGTCCCAACAAGGCACTTGTGAAGAACGAATGGCATCCTCGTAAGAGCTCGTTGCCCTCTTGTAGCAGTACTAAGCTTGCCTCCACGACACCTCACTGGGAGGACGAGTCTAGATTCCAGCGACTGAGTTATTGTTCCTTCGCATGATAGAAATGACATTAGGCAAGGGCCATAAGCCTACAATTAGCCTAAAGGGCCCCACCTCTGTAGCCTGTATTTTGTAATAGTTGGATTGAAGCCTGTAACTGTCTTTTCTATTTATTGCTTGATCTAATACAATTGTACCATGTAATAAATGCATAGCCCCTTGTCCCTTCTATAAAAGGAAGACTCGATAGATGGAGAAGGGGGGAATGAGTGAAACTTGTGAAAAAGTCTCTGTAAGAATAGAGAGCAAAAACCATTTGTAATCCTGCTAACATATAAAAAACCACTGTGGACTTAGGGTCCAGAAGATCTAGATTTGGTCGAACTATGTTAAATCTGGTGTCTCCCCTTCTACTCTTCCTCTCATCTAATCCATCTGTGATCACTCTTCTCATCCGCCAACTAGGAACAAGCTTGGGATCCTGAAGAACCCCTGTTGGCCGGAGTTTGGAGCATAACCAAAATCCAACTTCAACAACTTGAAGCTTGGAGGAGACATAAATGCAAGACTAAGAAAAAAATAATTTGATGAAATATTGGAGCCTTAGACCAATACAAATGAGATAAAAACTTAGAAATTCATGTAGAATATCTTACTATATATAATTCCTATCTCTTAAAGGTTAAAGTTTGACTTTCTATTTTGTTCAATTATAGAAAATCGGTAAAAGGAATGTCCAAAATAGAACTCAATAGAAGTGGAGGCATCGAATGGGACCTATCAATTTTGCAAAAATACAACAACAATTGGTACTCTATTTAAGTGTTTTGGACATAAATAGAAAGCTTAGTTAAGTGCTTGATAGAATCTTAAGTAAATTTAATCAATTTTAGACTTAATTACTTGCATTATATTTATTATAGCATGCCAAGAATAAGAATAATGTAAAGCCCACACAAGTAGATATGTTCATCGAAACTTGCCAAGGTAGTAAGGGAAAGGCATTAGATTCAATAACACAGGATAAAATTGTGGGTGACAATTTGTTTTGTTTTTCCTCTCCTAGTTTCACTAATTAAAAATACAACATTATTTGCTTTGCTATCTTCCTTATTTCCTTTTATGCTCATAACTTCAAGAGTTGACTCAAAATTCTAGTGACGCTAGTACAGATGCCTTTCAGTTGTGTTTAGGAAGGAAACATCAGGGAGAGTGGGTTGCTATGGGAGATCTATTACACCAATTGCTTTAAAAAGATAACGAAATTGAGGCTTTAAAGTGAGAGCACCAAAATGAGGTAGCCTCCTTGAGAAGAGAGGTCCAAGAGCTGAGGAAGCTTGTAAAAGCATTTTTGCAAGGGTCTAACATTAATAGAGTGAATTTAGGGGCCATCCCTAGATTATTGAAAGCCCCTTTAGATGATGCCAATAGTGCACCAAATGGTAATGCACATTCATCTGTATCAATAGATATTCCAAGCAATGACGAGGTATTGTTAGTTTCAATTCACTTATTTGCATATAGAGGTATTCTTAGGATCAACCATTATTGATTTATATAACCAGAATACTTATATTGATTCTTCTTATTATTACTAAATTAAATGCTTCTTATTATGCATTGGTAATTCTTTTAATTTCATTTACATCTATGCATGTAGCGCAATGTTGACGATGAAAAAGCAAATCAAAGAGATGATGACTTGCTAGATGCAGGAGTTAATGAGGAAAATCTTCAATGAATATTATTTTTAATTTGAATTTTTATGTTATTGAACTTAAAGTCAATACTCTTTACAATTATTTTATTGTTTTCTATTTATTTCTTCAAATTTGGCACAAAATAATTGATGTATTGACTATTAGAGTAATTAGAATTTTTGTTTTGTGGAATAGATGTCATGTATTGACTAAATATGGATGTTAAAATAATAACTTCAAACTGCAAATTGATTTCTTAATCGATTTGGTATCGAATCAATTAAGTAATCAATTTACAAAAATTTCTAAACATTTGGTTAAAAATTTTGTTAACATAATTCTTTATGAATCGATTCATGCAATGAATTAAACCATTGCCTATTCTACACAAATTCTTCCAGAATCAATTCTAAACTTGATTTACATAGTGAATGAAATAGTTATAAATCAATTTGCACAGTGAATTAAAACCATTGCCTATTGTACACGAAGGTGTTGTTTATTTATGCAAAAACCATTGCCTATTACATATGACTATGGTTGATAAGTGTTGCCTATCTGTAATGAAACCATTGCCTATTATGTACCAAGGTGTTGTTTATTGATGAAAAACCATTACCAATGTATAAAAAAACTACTACCTCTCATGTGAATTGATTCCGGAATCGATTCACATATGAATCGATTCACTCATTGAGTTAAACAGTTGCCTTTTCTATATGATAATGGTTTGATAAGTGCTGCCTATATATCAGAAAATCGTTGCCTATTATGTCATAAGATGTTGCTTATTAATGAAAAAATCATTGCCTATCTATAAAAAAAATTGTTGCCTATTTATAGGTAACGATTTTTACATGTTCCTTTTACTAAAATTGGCAATACTTTTTAGCTATTGTTAAAAACCATTGCCTATAACTGAGAAATAGACAACAATTTTTTGGTCTATTACCAGAAACTCTAAAAAAAGTAAATCATTGCCTAAAAGAATAGGTAACACTCTATAAGAGCACAGCCAAAAACTGTTGCTTACTCTTATAGGCAATAGTTTTTAGAATTTAGGTAGTAGTTTTTGGTCATTGCCAAAAGTCAAAAATGTTGTAGTGATTTTTGTGAGATTAACTTCTTTTTTCCCCCTTCCAAATAGCCATATGGATCCATCTCAACATATTGACAAGAGTATGAGAGGTGCTACCTTTTTCAAGGCATGACCCTTATCTATAGTAAAGGAGGGAGGATAAAAGTTTGCTTCATGATAAGGGTTAGGCAATTGGGGATGGTTCTCCAAAATATAAGAGTTATATTTGAATATTGGCATGCACAAAAGTCCCATTCAATATTAAGCATAGGAAATAAGTACCAAAGGACGTTAAGGAGAACATCTGGTAGGATGTCTTAATATATATTGTTGATCCCAATTAAAAAGATTAAAGAATGCAGAACGAGAATGGATCTTGTCCTTATCTCATTGGAGATCAATATACACTAGTATCAGATTTGAATTTATTGAATTTTCATGTGAGAGAATGAGAAAGATTATGTAGCAAAATATGAATCAAAGTTAAGTTGCAGAAATTAGAATAGTGCAGAAGAAAATGAAAAGATGAAGACCAATCTTTTAAAGTGGTTCAACTTGAATTAAATCCACAATTCAAGTCTACTCCACTTGATCTTTCTGAACTGAAAGACCTCTCAATTATAGAAGAAAACCTTCAGGATTGGTAGGCTCCTAAAAATGCCAGTTTCACAATACACCACAAGAGATTAACAGGTTTCTTGCTAACCTAGAAGATTTACAGTAGGCTCTTTTAAACCTATACATATTTCTAAACCATAGAAATCTCAAATAAACAAAATAGAATTAGTTAAAGAGATGGATATACAATACCAATCATTTGAGAAAAATTTCCCAAACAGAGCTACTCAAACTTGAAGAAGTGTTGATCCAGAAAGATTTCAAAATGTTGATGAATCTGAAGTATTTCAAGCGATTTTCTCTTAATCAGTTTTCACACTTGAAAGATATGAAAAAGATGTGAAAATCTCATATTTATAGATGAGGATTAGATCAAAATAACTGCCATAACCTCTATAACGAAAAAATGGTTTTTTAGTTTGTACATCTATGTAACATTGATTATGGTCTATTATTCACTAATTCATTGGTGTGACTTTGATGTGAAATGAGTTTTCTGAAGCTATACATCGATGCATACATTGAAGTAGACAAATTATCAGACCTTTGGTAATGATTTTTAGCCGATACATCGAAGTGACGTCGATTCAATAATGAGATTTTTGTTCATACATCTAAGTAACATCGATTTAATTTAGCTTTTATTTGAATACATCGAAGTGACTTCGATTTATTTATGAAGATATTTCACAGTTCTTTAGTACATCGATGGTGCATCAAAGTGTGCAGTAAATTTTTCTTTTAAAAACAAGTTTTCTCACTTCTTCCTCTAAAAACAACTGGATCAATTACTATTTCAATTTATATACATAGAGTCCTATTGAAATATGAAATATCACAATACATAATCTTGAACTTCTTCACTGTTCTTGAATCATAATTCCTAGAAAATAAGTTCAACATGCTAAAACATATTGTTAGTTCAAAATTCCCTTTTTCAACATTCAAAACCAGTAAAAACTAGTATAGCTTAGAGTATTACTGATCTAATAACCTCTAGGGCTAGCATATATTACTTATCTCCAAATTGTATTTAAATTATATATAAATATCTTCTTAAAATAATTATATATAAGTATAATATATGTGTATGTTATCTTGCAGATCACATTTGATGTTGATTTAGTGAGGAAAAAAGAAATCTCAATGCTTGTTGGGGAGGGGTGGAAGGATTTCAAAAATCGGTTAACAAGGGATCACATCACCATCAAGAGGAAGAGTGATGAAAATCCTCTCAAGAAATATAACTTCCTATACCAACAGGTATAGGATGATTTTGTGAAGCAATGCCAATATGAGGCTATTTAAGTAAATTTGTCAATCTTACCTTTTATATATTTTTTAAACTTTGTATTATGAGTAATATGACCATTTATTAACTATTTGTTTGGGCAACAAGGTATGAGTGTAGCCAATAGGGGGAGACACGTAAAAAATAAATATAGGCATAGGTTGTCTTGTGGCATATAAATGAAGCTTGAGCAAGCTTTGGTGAATGAAAAGCTTGTAGAACAACAAGCTTCTAACCAGTCTAATTGACAAGTAATTTCCATATCTCAACTTGAATTGTGGAAGAGGGCTAGGGTTGACACAAAAGGTGAATATATGACCAAAGAAACCTAGATAGTTATCGAGAGAACTATAAGTAATTTGCAAGTTTTAGTTGCTTAAGTAATTATAAATATTAAGTGCTAATAGATATTCTTAATTGTATGCCATAGGATTCTCTCACACAGCAATCGACCATTAGAGAATTTGCTCCATCCAAAAGGGTGGACATATTGGCAATTGTGTTAAGAACTTAAGAGCATCCTAACCATGTTAGGGGTCAAGAAGGAGTGGATTTTATGGCTTATTTTAGGGGATCATCAAAGCATCTCCAAGGATTATCACTTTTTGTGAAAGATTTTACAGTAGAGATTATTGCTTGAGTGACACAAAAAGTGAGAGAGGAGACCTAGACCAAGATGGAGGAAACCTTCAATTGAAAGACGAGGGCTTACATTTTTAAAAAAGGCATGCAGTTACTCTCCGACTTGAGGCCCGCATATGATAAAGTAGAGAAGCACCTTCTTCCCTCGTCTAGTAGGGTGAAAACTAGCTTCTCAAGAGACCTTGACCCTATTGCAAAGCTACCAAAGGTAAATGACTATCACTAAAAGTTTAAACTTCCTTTATTATGTAAATAGTTTTAAATATTTTTTGTGAAAAATAAAATTATAACTTTTTCAATTTAATTTTTTTTTCTATATAGGAGAGAACTAAATGTTTTCTAGCTTTGGCATCCAAGGAATGTACAATGGCATATGGAAAGGTTTTTCACAACCACATTTTCCATTGTCAGAAACAATCAGGTGATCAAGCAAAGGTCATCATTGGCACCCTATTGTATTAGAGTGCCAAACTACCAGTGCCAATGGATGAACTAGGGATAGTGGGCCAAGCAAGCGGGACTTACATTGCATGGTCAAAAAGTCTTATCACATTGGCTATAGAGTATTATTTTCTATCTAATGAATTTTTTTTTGTTTTTGAAAATCCTAATTTTACTATATTTCTAAAATCTAAATTTTATAATTTTATACATGTCCATTAGGCATCTTACCAAGAAAGGAGCAAGTAGAAGGGGGAGGAGGCCAAGGAGGTTAAGAGCAAATAGACAAGGAATCAATGACTCAACTAACTTAGACTCAAGAGATGCCTCTTGTTGTACCAAAGAAAAGGTTTTCTGATGTGGCTGAGAAAATGGTGAATGATGCTTTCATCCAAATTCACATGGATGCTAATAATGAGGATAATGTGCGAATTTTTGTTACCAAGGATGACATCATCCAATTCTCAGCCATGGAAAAAATAAATATATCTTGCATCCATCTTTTTGAAATGTGAGTTTACCTTTAAACTTTTAATTCATAATTTTATTTATTTTATATAGTTCACAGTGTTTTGTTGATCATTTCCTTTATTTCTTTATAAAGGCTTCTGCATTATGATTGTGAGACACCACTAATAAGGACAAAGCAACATACATCTTGAGGGTCCTAACAAAAAAGAAGTAATGTGTTTTTGCACCGTTTATCAAGTTATAAGTACCTAATATGATATTTGATATTTATTATAAGCATTATTTTGTTATTACCTATTTAATATTTTGTTATTATAAGTGTCATTTTGTTATCACTTATTTGATATTTTTTTATTATAGGCATCATTGGATGTTGTGCATAATTTATGTGGAGAGAAATGTTGTTTATTACCTTGATTCCTTAGGACATCCGTTGCACAAGAATAACAAAAGCTTAGTTGAACTGTGAGCTATTTTTGTAAATTAAAATTTAGTTTTGTAATTTATGTTATATATGATTTCCTTTATTAATATATTAGTTTCTTGCATGAATTTTATTAAATAGATGTCTTAAAATTTATTTTTACGTGCATGACCATAGGAAAAAGACTGGCACAAAATGCATCACCTCACAAGTAAGTTTTTTGATCATCTTGAATACCTTTTATAATAATCTAGGTAATTTCATATTTGATTGAAATGATTATTTGGGTGCATATATTTGATTTGTTGTAGTGCTGTCACCAACAAGAAGATGTGGAGTGTGGACACTTTATAATGAGGTATACAAGTGACACAACCACTTAAATGAAGGATGACCACGATCCACAAGAGGCTTAATAGTTTGATTTGGATTGGTTTAGATTTTTGTTACAAGAATTATAATATTACTCTGTGATATATGGATATATGATTTGTTATATGTATATCTTTTTGCAGTACTTTGGAGATACCAGCCCTTGCCCTCAAATTGAATTTGGCCAAATTCTATATTAGTGTGCTAGGTTTCTCCTATGCTATTGTGTTGAATAATTGTAACATGTTATATGTTTTGTACTGTAGTGAATTTGTATGTTAGTGAATTTTTTGTAATATATTGGAGATTTTTTAAGGAATTATATGTCTCTTTTTCTTTAAAAAAAAAAAAAAAAGATGAGCTAAGCAAAACAACTTTGATTTTTTTTAAAATAAAATCCAATGTTATTAATGATTCATACATCAAATTTGACATGTTAACCGATGTCTAAAATGAAAATTATTACATATAATATAATATGTTTCTTTTAAAAAAAATCAAGATAAGAGAAGCAATATTGGTTTTTTCAAATTTGATGTAATATTAGAGATTTCCATTTATTTTTTGAACTACATGTTAAGATAAAACTATGTGAATTTTTTAACAAGAATTAATGCCAAAATTTTCTACACATTTTAAATTAGATGTAATATTAGAGGTCTCAAGTTTTTTAAAAAAACATGTCTTAAGAGAAACTATGTTTGTTTTTTAACAAAAATTGACATCTAAAGTCTCCACACATTTATTTAGAAATACTGCATTTCATCTATTGGAATATTTGACCAAGTGAGCACAAATATCCAAATGTGAACATAAGATTACACTTGCTAGATTTAGTTATTCGTAAACCTACTAAGTATTGGCACCAAAGTGGTATGTTCTTTGTGAACCTTATCATCAATATTGGTCCACTCTAATTAGTGATCAACAAATATTATGACGCAATCTCAATCCACATGACATTTACATGGAATGAGATAGAAAATGCTTTCTAAATTCCAACATATATTGTTTCTCATTTATGGAAAAATTATTAAGGAAAGATTAAGATGTGTCTTTCTATTCATCCTTCAAGATAATTCAGGTCTATTTTCCATTTAAGTGGATTGAATGCGTAAGGAAGAAAAAGTGTGTCTTTTTTATCTCTTATACATGTGATTATGTTTAATTTACCAATAATAAGGTGGAAATTAACCACACCAATAGTGGAAAATTTATGGGGCTTATAATTAGATATTAAACATATGTTCATCTCCCATAACCATTAAGGAAGAGAGAAAGAATAAGCGAAAAAACTCTTGATTCCTTGTGTATGGTTTTTAAGCTTAATTGCATTTTATTATTATGGGATAATGATGGAATTAAGTGCTATGATTATGACTTTTGGGTATGTAGCCATAGGACAACCAAAAGACATGTTTTTAGGGGTAATGTAATTGATGCTACTATATAAGTAAGGTAAATCATAATTTGAAAGAAAAAAAACATGCAGTCAGTTGTTCTATTGACTCTTGATTCAAAAGCTATATTGCTGTCTCTATTGTGTAAGAAAAGAAGTGAACAAGTCTTCCATTTTACTCTTCATAGTGTTAACTTGGTTATTGATCCTTGGCATGTTTTTAGGACTATTTCTATCATCCTAGGGCTATTCTGCAAGATCATTGGGATCAAAGGTCTTCTATGCTATGTAACTTACCTTGATTGGAAAGAAATGTGAGTTCATGAATCTTTATAAATTAATTTTTTTATTTTAATAAAAATAAATCAATAAATCATAACATTGACATTAGAGCATTTGGTTGTAGAAACATGTTCACAGGTGTAGAACATAATTATTAGTATGTGACTTAGTATCTTGAATGTTTTTTCTCCTCTGTGATCTTCATGATTGGCATGAAATTGATAAGTTAATGGACTTGTATGCTAAAAAAAATTTTATTCATAAGTGACTAAAAAATGCTTAAGAACTTTGACTAGATTTTTCATAAGCTAGCAAAGTAATTTCTTATATCAGAATTGTTTTAAGGCATAGAAATAGATGATTTTGTTTGGAACAGTAAAATTTATGCTCAAATTGATTTGATTTTAGGTTAAGAATGCTTATCTTTGCTTTGTTCAAGCATAGATTGGTTATTTTTGATCAATTCATGCAATATGTGTTTTTCTATGAAAATAAATATGCTAATGGGCATAAAATTGTGTGATGTAGTGTGACTACTAACATAAAGGGCATTATAGTCAAGCTAAATAAAAATCTAAAGCTTGATGAGGATAACTATCCTCTATGGTAACATAAAATTCAATTCTTGCTCATTGAATAGGACACACTCAAGATGATATCCACTACATTTCTGAAGTTAGCTTAAGAAGCATCAAATGTGGATAAGATCAAGTATGACGTTCTAAAAAGAAAACACATCTTTGCACGGGTCACCTTGTTTAGCATAATGATCAATGACCTGATGGTTGACTTCACCGTGCTTGGATCGACAAAAGAAATATAGGACATCATGAAAAGCAAGTATGAAAATATTTCTTTGGAGAGACAAAGGGCCTTATTCCCTAAGTTTGAGAATTATTCAAAGTGGCTGGAACATAGTCCTATCACCTCCAAGAGATGTAACACATGATCTTAAGCCTGAAAGGAATTGGACATACATTATGTTGATGATGGAATTTGGTTAGTACGGAAGGTGCAAATTTTGATCAACCGGAAGGGAGTTCCGAGAACCAATACTGCCTCCGGAGTTGCAAAAAGAGATGGGCCGAAAGGAAGAAAAGATGAGGAAGAAGAGTTACAGTGGTTTTTAATGTGGTTCGGTAAAATTCGGGCAGTACTGGACCCTACGTTCATAACGGAATTCTTATTGACGTATTGTAATTTTACAGAGTGTCTATTTGTAAGAATTGGCCTTCTTCCTGTCCCCTTGCTAACAATGCAATCCTATTTATAGGGGAAGGAAGAGCTTCACACATTAATTGCAAGCTACAGTTGTATTACATCAAATAAATGAGAAAAGATAGTGAAAAGACTATATTCCAACTATAGGCTGCGAAGGTGGGTCTTTTAGGCTGGCTGTAGCTTACAACTGTTTCTGTGTCAAGCAAGATACTTGGGCATTCCGAGCAAGGGTTCCTGGCCTTGGGGATGCCGTGAGGGTCACAATAACGAAGGAGCAGGCTTAAGTAGAGCGATCAACAACTTTGTCAAGCCAATCCCAAGCCCTTATCATTGGATCGCATTGTCGCTAGGACGCTACTTTGCGGATTGTTCCTCACAGCGTTGTTGTATCACGATCAGCGAGGCAAGGCTCAGCACCTGGAATTACTTCGCTGTTGTTTCCTTCTGCTAGCCGAAGTGAAGCTTCTCGAGAGCTTCTTGTCGGCATGAGGGGAGTGGTCTTCGTTTGCTCGGGGATTCGTCCTCCTGAGGATAATTCTCGATATATAACATAAGCCCCCCAACTCACGGTGCACTTTATGGACTGGAAGTTGCATGTTTTTTAGGCTTGATTCGTATCTCTTGTCAATGTCCTTCTTTGACCGTGGTGTTATGTCAAATGTATTTTTCATTTTATGTTAGGCCATGCTTTCTTCTGTTTGCCATTTTTGGCCATTGGCGTGGCATTGCCGCTCGTTTCGGGCCGTTAGTTGAAGATTTGGCCAGATTCTTTCTGGATTCTTCAAAGGGCTAAACGGGTCTATATATAGTCTGGGGTGTTGTTTTATTCATCCCAGAGAAACACAATGGAGGAAGCAGAAGAGTTCCTTGAGTCTTGGTGTCTTGGCTTCAGACGAAGCTTATTGAGGCATGGATGGGCTGTTGCAGAGCACCGGGAGGCATGGACAGCCTGTTGCACGTGGCCCCATTGTGGAGCCCATTAGATGGGCTCTACGAGGTTCTCACGGTGGCTTCTGGTCACTTCCTCTGGCCGTCATTGGTAGTTCTACTACCTGGCCTGCTGGCTTCGGGGGGTAAGCAAGAGGAACTTTGGGGTTGCTACTCTATCACCTGGAGCAGGCTCAGAGATCGGCCTTTCTCCCTTTTGGCAGGGATGATTTTGTTGGTCCTCCAAGCTGTTGACTTCTTCTTCTTCATCTGTTCTTTGAGCATAATCTTGCCTTGCTAGGTAACGTCTTTCTGTAGTATATGTTTTTCTTCTCACATATGGATGTAACAGATGCTTCACGCATCGCTATATGTAAACTTCTGATGGCTAGTAAAATGCCCTTTATTCACCAATCAGTTGTGCTTTATTTCTTGTTTACCTGACTCATTGTGAGTGAGAGAGGTCACATGTGAGCTGTGCCTGAGAGGTCCCGTTATGAGGGATTTGTACATATGATAGCGACGAAAAATTCATCCACATGACAGCTGTGGGGAATACATTCACACGAGAGCTGTAGGATCTACATGTAAAGTTGTTATATTTTTGCGTTAGTTTCAGTGGTTAAGATTTTGTTTTGATTTTATCATAGCAAGGTGAAAACCATTCACCGAGGTTTTGTTTTTGTGGAGTGCACTATAGCGAGGTGAAAATCGTTTGCTGTAGCGATGTTTGTGGAGTGGCGCTGCAGCGAGGTGAAAACCATTCGCTGAGGAGCGACGCTATAGCAAGGTGAAAATCGTTCACTGTAGCGATGCTTATGGAGTGACGCTGCAGCGAGGTGAAAACATTCACTGAGGAATGACGCTGTAGTGAGGTGAAAACCATTCACTGAGGAGTGACATTGCAGTGAGGTAAAAATCGTTCGCTGAGGAGTGACGCTGTAGTGAGGTGAAAATCATTCGCTATAGCGATGTTTGTGGAATGATGCTACAGCAAGGTGAAAATCATTCACTGAGGAGTGACACTGTGGCGAGGTAAAAATCGTTCACTGTAGCAATGTTGCAAAGGTGGAGAGAAGATTCTATCTTAATGGTGTTTGGCCAATCGACAGCTTTCATTGACACTATAATCGATGCAATATGGTGAATAATCGTTACAGGATCAAAATATGGTTCTGATGGAGGGCTCAAGCTCCTAGGAGAGGACTCACTAGGCCTGTTGAGTGTGCTGCTCAGATGATCCTACTACATAATCTTGTAAAAGACCCCTTCTGATGAGTCCTTCTATGGCTTTCTTCAGAGCATGGCATTCTGAGGTGGTGTACCCAACCTCATTATGGTAAGTGCACAATCTGCTCTGGTCTCTGGGCTTGGTGGGTGCCCTCATTGGTTTGGATTTTCCAAAGTCCTCATTATGCCTTTCTGCAGCAAAAATTTTATCCTAAGCATTCGACAAGATGCTGTAACTCTCGAAGCAAATCTCAGGTTGCTATGGCTTTGCCTTTTTGGTGAGATGAGGAGCAGGATTATCGTGGTTCTCACTACTCCTCTTTTTGCTTACGAAGGGACTATTGTGGCCTCCTTTTGACTTAGGCCCCTCTGATAACTTTATGAAAATAGAGTTATCTTGATATTCCTATACTTGAATTATTGAAATATGAGAGTAATTTCTTTTAAATAAGTCCTTGTTTCTATGTATCTTTATTAATTCTTTCTAAAGTGTTTTCATTATGTTAATTCTGAAAATTTTG
>JANHAO010010159.1:0-17849 GCA_026873985.1 Saraca asoca
CTGGAATGGGTTTGTTCGGCCATGGGTGTTCTTCACCTGAAATTTTTTTGAAATTTTCTCCCTCTTGGACCGGACAAATCCTTCATGTTGTTTGTTGTGGAAAGAAAAAAGAAAGCATTTGCCCAAAATGATTCAACAATCAAGAAAGCTTTTGATCTTTAAGTATTTTTTGTTTATTCATGAATATTCAATATTTTGATATAGATCTTGGAAAAAGTAGTAATAAATATTTCAAGATCCATTGAGTTTATGTAAAGTAAATAAATAATCAAAACTAGACTTGGTAGTAATGGTATATATAAGGTGGTATGAACTTTGTGGATGTTGAACCTAGTGGGGCCAATAACCAAAAGAATGATAATTTTGTGAATAAATGTGTACAAAAGGCAAAATGATAAGGCTTGAGACCATAATTTAAGAAGAGAGGGTTATAAATGAATAGAAAGAAAATTATAGAGGAGAGAAGGTTATAGTTGAAAGAAGTGAAAAGGAGAAAAAAAATATGATGTCATTCTACTATTTTGTATGAAATTTGTAAAATTTTATAATTTTATTTCAATTATTAAAGTTATTCTTTGTCACTTTGAATATATCTGAGCATAGATTTGTGAACATGAATGAAACATGTTTTCAAGTTATAAGCTTTCAAATATTACATTATGAATTATATTATTTCCAACAGTAATCTTACCAAGGTGGTTAGTTAACCGCTCATTGAATATTTATACTCACTATTGTTGTATAATTTTTTTTAGATAATGTAACTAGTTCTCCTACCAATAGATGTCTTTTAGTTTTACAATAATTTATGCCTTGAGTTCCATTACTTCTTAATAATAGACACACATGGCTTATAACTTATGTATAGGACCGAAGTTAACCAAGTAGACCATGCTCCCCCTTTTGATCCCACATATGAAAAAGTGTATCTTAATCTTGAATAACACTTAGATCAAGATGATGTTGTGTAAACAAATGTGATATATATATATATATATATTTAGTGGTAATGACTAAGTAAACCTATGTGTAATAGTGATGAACGTAAGATATATGTATGTAAGGAATTATGCCTAAAAAATCTTATAAATTTGGGCTTCAAATATGTAACTTTTGTAAAAACACAAAATATTAATAGGTCAAGTAGGAAAGTGGGAGAAGTTGAACTAAGATGTTATCTTTTGGAAATTGGCCTTGTAAATTATGTGCATGTAATATATATATATATATATATATATATAGCCCAATCTAATTATTTTTGTGCCTCTTCTACCACTAATATGAAATTATAGATATAAGTTTATTTATGTATTTTATTTTAAATTTAAATTTTCTTTTATTTAAAAAGAAAAAGAAATTAAAATTGATACCATATTAATAAATCACTTCAATAATTAGAAAAATTAAATAAATCGTCACTTGAGTATTAACAAAAAGAAAAAAATAATGCAGTGCCAATGATTAAGGTTGAATAAAAAAAATTTAGAAATAGACAAAGGAATGAAAAAAAAAATCATAGCAAAGTAATTCAAACAATGTTGTAGGTCCCAAAAATATATATGTATATTGATATATATATATATATATATATATATATTAGAGTGCTGAAAAATGATCTTTCCCTTTTTACATTAGTAAATTGTATACTCTTCTGTTGAAAATAACTTGGACTCCTTTTGGATTGCAAAAGTGGAAGTTTTAATAAAATTATTTTTGTATTTGAATTAAATTAGGAAGCTAATGGAATATTCAGTAACTTAATTGGAGTGACTAATTTGATATGATGTAAATCTAATTAGATAATCAGTCAAGATTATATGAGAGTGTATAAAAACATATTATTGATTACAACAGAGTAGTAGAATTACATTATTGTAAAATATGAAATATTAGTGCAACAATAAAATTGAATTGTAGAATGTAAAGCAATGTAGAGAAATAATAAAGACACTGCAATTTTTAAAGTAGTTCAACTTCACCGAAAACTATAGACGAAGTCCACATCTGCTGAGTCAATCCTTAACTAGATGACTTTTTTTTATTACTACAATCAAGATTTTAAATAGGCTCCTAAACAGCCAGTTCATACAACAAGAATTTACCAGGCTT
Source organism: Saraca asoca (assembly GCA_026873985.1). Classification (NCBI taxonomy): domain Eukaryota; kingdom Viridiplantae; phylum Streptophyta; class Magnoliopsida; order Fabales; family Fabaceae; genus Saraca; species Saraca asoca. Next base: position 2,110 of record JANHAO010010159.1, read on the forward strand.
TTGCCAAACCTAAAAACAACAAGATTTCATCAGGCTCTTGCCTAACTTAGATACAATAATTCTTCTATTTCATTAGACTATGATTAACCTCATAACCTAGAGATCTACAAAGAATTCAATGCACTCTTCAACTAACTATAATCAACCTCACAACTAAAGAAAATGCAAAGGGAAGATCAACTTCTTCCTTTGTATCTCCAATTTCTATTAACCTAGAAATTACAATTAAAGTCAAGAATAGATTCCTAACAACCTAAAAATCTGAAGATAAAATCAAGATAAAGGTAAGGATATACAATACTAAGTTTGAAATGACAATTTCAAACATCCAGCTGTAAATTTCTCTTCAAATCTTGATAAAAGATCTTTAATTTGATTAAATAAAATGAGGTAGAAATAAATCTTGTTAGGCTCAATTTGCTCTGATATTTTCTCTCTTGAAAAAGTAAGTTTGTTTTGAAAATTGTTTGATTTGAAATAGGATTAGGGGTATTTATAATTGTTATAATCGACATTTAAAAAATAACTAATTTTCAATTCTTGAATTGATTCATGAATTGATTCGTAGCAGTTATAATAAACTTATAATCAACTAATTGATTTATAGATCGATTCAGCTTACGTAAAAATCCATGGCTGAATCAATTGATGAATCAAATCATATTATTTTGAAATCAAGTCTTGAATTGATTAAGGAATTGATTCAGATGATTTTCCTAACTTTTGGTGAAAATATTCAAGTAGTTTTCACAAGTTTTTCAACATGAACCAATTCGCGAATTGATTCACAAAGTGTAAAATAATTTTTATAAAACTTCCACTTGTGAAAGATCATTTTAAAACCTTGTTTGAAAAATATTTAATTTTTAAATTACTTCAAGAGATTTATTACTACCTCAATTTATTAGTTTTAAGAAATTTATTTATATCAAGATTTGAATAGAATTTTACTTATAAAAAATCCTATAAAAGACAAAATAAATCTTAACTAAAGTTTTGGATCTCTTGAATCAAATGTATTTTGATCCTACAAAACAAATAATAACCACTAAAGAATATTGATTAGATACAAATTATTTTTAACATAAAAACCAAGAGGAATTATGATAACAAAGCAATCATATCAAAAATGCTAACAATCTCATTAGCTATACTAATAAGGCTAACAAATGTCATTTGTATAATGGGTTAAAAACTTAGTAAAGTTAATTTGTAATGATATTTGCAAAAAATAAGTTTGTGTTTCATTTACTGGTAAAAAGAATTAAAAAGACTAGTGAAGGCATTGGTAAGATGTCTTCACGCTAGCCACTGTCAGATAAAATTTGGGTCATGACAAAGGTTAGCCTGGAATCCTACTTCTAAATTAGTTTTCTTATTCTTTTTTTTTAAACCCTCCAATGACTACTTGTATATCTAATGGATAAGATTTTTTTAAAAAAAAAAAAACTAGATAACAATGTTAGTTAAGCTTATTCATCTATAAAATAAGTAACTAATAGTAAATGTTACTCTTCATTACATGTTTACTTATCCTTGCATTTCTAACTAGAGCATTGGGCTTCCAGAATCTCCATGATAAATCATATCTCTATGTGAGAGGGAAAATGTATGGCTAACCTAGTAGCAAAGATCTTAGCTGTTCCTATAAACTCTCCTATCTTTCAAGTAAGATTGTTCACTTGACTTCGGTATCCATAATAGTAAAAATAAATTGATTATTGTTGCAATTGTAATGGTAAGGGATGAGTCTAATCATTGACTTAGTGAGTGAAAACTACTAAACCTATAGTGAGTTCACACATAACATGCATACACTAATATCAATATCAATATATATATATATGTATATAACATCTCACACTTCATAAAGAACCATGATTATCTTAAAATTATAGAATATCTACAATTTCTTTATCACCAGAGTTATTTATCAAATAAACAAAATGAAGTCATTAGATCATTATACACAAAATCATACAATCAACACTTATAGTGACATAGGCCACTTTCATGTCATGATTGATCAAGTTTAAACAAATAAATTATACTTAACATAATAACTATAAATAAAAGATCACATGGTCATCAAAGTTATGCAAACATACAAATGTATGGAATGATGTGCATGTAATGCAATCTTTCCTTATACGTTCAATCCATCCTTATCCCTCACCCTAATCCAACTTTATTCCTCCATTTTATTCATGACCCACCCACCAAAAATGATCCCAAGCCGATAAGCCACATCATGGGTTGGAATACGCAATTTTTACATCTCATGCTTTTTTGTGATCAATGAATACAAGTAAATTTCATATGCACTATATATCTATTTTAACATTTCATAACTATTAGTAAATATAAATAGATTAGGTAAGTTATAAGCTCAAATAGGTCAATGAGTCATGGGCTTATTGTAACCTTACTTCGTGTACATATTTTTCAATATAAGTAGATGCACTTACTTCATTATAAAACATGACTTCACAATTCTTTCTCTATTTACATGGTATCTAAAGCCTAAAAAAAAAAACCTAGATATCTTCTTTCTCTACTCTAGCCTAATCAACAAAACCTAATGTTATCCTCCTCCTCATCCTTCTTTCTTCTCTCTTTCTTAATGTCATAAGTCATGGCAATTTCAATTAGGTGGCAATCTCAAATTTCATGTTTGGTGGAAAGTTTCTAGTATTTGGATATGAATTTTTGGTGACTAACAGTTGTTAGCTTTTTCATGAAAACACTTTCGTCCAGAGCAATTTGGTGTGCTTGAGGCAGTGGAAGGCATATCTGGGTTGTCTGGATGGTAGATCAGGGACTAGAAAGTGGTTTTATGTGGTAAATGCATTACATGAGCCTTATTCTAGGTGGCAGTGAGCCTACATGTAGAAAAGATCGACAACACATGGCATTGTTTCTAGTGACATCCTCCCAACAACAATACCTCTGATAGATTCTAAACCTTTATATATGGGTGGTTTTGCAGTTTGTTTATTGCATATATGAATTTTTTATTTTTTTGGTATTTTTGGGTAATTTTTTAATGGTTCTTGGTAAAATCTTTATCATGGATGTTTTGACCTCTAATTCTGCTACCAACATTAAAGATTTGATCTTTAGAGATGAAGAAAAAATGAAGATTAAAATGCTCAAAATTAATCCTAAAATCTGATGAACCTGCTAATCAAAAGTTAGACGCAGAAGGTAGATAATATCTTTCATGAAAAAGAATTGTTGAGTATTTCTTTAGCAGTATTGGTAGATCATTCATTACACTTCAAATTCTCCTATAAATGGCATAGAAGATAAATGGATCATGAAAGACCAATATTTGTTTGGCCTCTTATGTAATATCTTGGCAAGTGAAATCGAGGATAACATTGTTTATTGTAAAACAATCAAGGAACTATGGATATTCACTCTACTTAGAAAAAGATAATCAGTATCAAATATTTAACTTATATATATCTCTATTTTGGCCCAAATGTAAAAGGTAAAAGTATCTCCCAAATTTATAATCATCTTTTTGAACAATGGAATGCTCTTATTCTTATCATCATTGATACTGAGGTGATGTATACTCAACGGGAACAATTAAGAGCTCTATGTTTTCTGCTGGCTTTACCCCTTGAGCTTAACACTACTTGTTAATAGATTTTAACTAGTTTTGAACCATTTACTTGAGTAAATTCTTTCCATCATATTCTCTAAAATGTCAATGTGATTTCTCATTCTACAACTTCGACTAAGTCATCTACTTTGATTGAATCTGGTACTTGAAAAGGTTATGGTAGTACTAGAAGAGGAAGAGGAAGATGACATGATTCTAATAATACTTACATATATCATTATTGTAAAGAGCCTAGTCATATCAAGAGAAATTGTCCTAAATTGATTGGGAGAAATGCACCACCATCTTCACTTGCATATATTACCACTAGTACTCTTACGCAAGAACCTGACCCTACTAAGGCATACCCATATTTGAAGATGAGTATGCTTGATACATTCAGTTACAGGTCTCTCAGTAGTTGTTACACGTCCAATCCACTACTATTATGGTTCAGGCAAGTAATTCTATTGTGTGCCTTTCCAATTCCAATACTAGATGGATTATTGATTAAGAGGTTACTAATCATATGACGGGTAATACATGGATCTTATCTTCTTTTCAAAACTCATCAAACTTTCATGTCATTTTGGCAAATAGGTCTACTACTTCTACTGTTAGAATTGATATAGTAAATGTTGCATCTAATATTTCTTTGTCCAATGTTTTATCTTTCTGGCTTCCCATTTAATTTGCTTTCCATAAGTCAATTAAAGCATACCTATAATTACGATGTTTTCCTTTTTCCTTATTATTGTGTTTTTCAAGATCTTTTGATGGAGAAGATTTTTGGTAGGGGATACAAATTTGGTAGGTTGTACATGCTTGATAAAAAAGTTTCTTAGCCAATTGCTATTGCTACCTTCACTTCACATCAGTTACATTGTTGTTTAACATAGTGTCTTAAAAAAAATTGTGTCTTAATTTGAGTTCTATTTCTAATTTGGATCATAAGTCATGTTAGTTTGCTAGACAAGGTCGTTGATTTTATATTGCTTGATTCAATTTTGAGTTAGTTTATTCAGATGTTTGGGGTCCTTGTCCAGTTACTTTGAAATTTGTTTATTGTTACTTTGTTACTTTTGTTGATGATTATTCAAAAGTTACTTGACTTTATTTAATGAAAATTCTATTAGAATTATTTGCTATCTTTTGTGCATTTTATGGTGAAATTAAAAATTAATTTCAAATATCTATAAGGAACGTATAAAGTGATAATACTAAATATTATTTTTCTTTATATTTGTCATAACATGGTATAATTCATCAGTCATTTTATGCCATCACTCTACAGCAAATTGGAGTAACTAAAAGAAAAAACCTTCATTTAATGAATGTTGCCCGTGCTCTTTTATTTCAAATGAAAATGCCTAAGCTATTTTGGGCAGATGCGGTATTCATTGTCTGTTTCTTGACTAATCACATGTCATCTTCAATTATTTATGGTAGGTACCTTATTCCTTTTTGTTTCCTTATTAGCCATTGTTTTCTTTCACTCCATGTATTTTTGGCATGCATGTTTTGTTTTGGATCATCGTCCCTAAGTTTTTAAATTAAATCCTTGATCTTTGAAATGCGTTTTTCTTAGGTAGTCTCAAACTCAAAAAGGTTATCGATGTTGCTTTGATGAATTAGGTCATTATATTGTATCTTCTGATGTTAATCTTTTTGAATTTACTTTGTTTTTTGAATCTTTTGAGTCTCTTTGCTTGATATTAGAATTTGAACCTATTAATGAACATCTTCTTACGTATTACATTCCTAAAGATTCTCAAGTCTCTTCAACTAAAATTTAGCTTCCTCTTTCCATTAACTATGTTTGTTCTCATATACTGTAGGTACTACCTACAACCCATCCTTCTAATACTATTGAAACATTAGGTACAACACCTATTACAGACATCCTATCAACTTCATTTCCCCTATTGGCTTCTTCCTCACTAAATCCTCCTCTTGTGTCTTTTGATCTTGATTTGCTTGTTGCTTAAAGAAAATGTATTTGTAGTTGCACCCAAAAAGGTACCCATAATCATCATTATCCTATTTCCACATTTGTGTCATATTCATCCTTACTTGCCTTTTCACAATCCCTTATTGCCTTGTTGTGTTAGTATTCCTAAATTAGTTTTAGAGGCACTTTCTCATGATGAATGTTGTGCTTCTATAGAAGAAGAAGTGGTGGCTCTTGAGGCAAATCAGACATGAAATGTTGTGCCTTTGCCATATGGAAAGTGACCTATTGGAAGCAAATAGATGTTTAATGTGAAAGTTAATCCAAATGGTTCTAGTGCACAATTGAAAACACGCTTAGTGGTAAAAGGGTATGCTCAAACTCATGGCTTAGTTTATTCTAAAACTTATTCTCCAGTTAGGAAAATTACTTATATTTGTTTATTTATCTCTTTTGCTATCTCTCAAAATTGGGCTTTCCATTAACTTGATGTCAAAAATGCTTCTCTACATGGAGATTTATTAGAGGAGTTATATATAGAGTAACTACCTTGGTTTGTTATTCATGAGAGGTATGGAAAGGTGGGCCAACTAAAAACGTCCTTGTATGGATTAAAACAATCTACTCGGACTTACTTTGGAAGATTTGTGATGTGATAATAGAATTTGGGATAAAAAGAAGTGGTCATGATCATTTTATGTTCTATAGACAATCAGATTCAGATTGTATTCTTTTGACTATCAATGTGGATGATATTGTAATTACTAGTAGTAATAGCTTAGGTATTTTCAAATTGAAAGCTTTTCTTCAAACCAAACTTCAAATTAAGGACCTAGAAGCACTTCAGTACTTTTTAGGCATTGAGATTGCTTGAAATAAGAAAGAAATTTTCTTGTCACCGAAAAAAATATGTTCTTAGTCTTTTGAATGAAACGGGTTTACTTGGCACCAAACCATGTAATACCCCTATGGTCCCAAATGTTAAACTTGAATTGGAAGATAGATGATTACTAGAAGACTCAGAACGATACATACAATTAATGGGAAAACTGAACTACCTTACCATTATTAGGCCTAACATTGCTTTCCTAGTAAGTGTAATAGGTCGGTTCATGAATTCTCAAAGAACCTCCCATTGTGATGCAATCACACACATTATAAAATATCTCAAGACACCTAGATGTAGAATCTTGTACAAAAATTATGGCCATTACAAAGTAAAAGGCTTTTCTGATGCAAACTAGGTAGGATGTCCTATGGATCATAAATTTGCTTCAAGGTATTTTATGTTTGTTAGTGGAAACATTGTATACTAGAAAAGTAAGAAACAAGATGTCATGTCTTAGTCAAGGGTAGAATTTGAATTTCAGGCTATGATTTATGTTACATTTGAGCTGATGTGGATTTCTTATTTTCTTTATCAACTTGCAGTTAAGTGTTTTGAAACTATGCAATTATGGTGTGATAATCAAATTGTCACTCACATTGCTACAAATCTAGTCTTTCATGAGTGAACAAAGCATGTAAAGATTAATTGTCATTTTATTAGATAGAAACTTCAAGAAGGGGTTATTGATCTTAGATATATTAGAACTAGAAATCAACATGCTGATTTATTTACTAAAGCACTTCTAGCAAAATAGGTTAATGATATTTGTAACAAGATGGAGATGTTTAATATCTATGCTCTAACTTGAAGGGAGTGTTAGTAATAGATTAGGTAAGTTTTAGGTTTAAATAGGTCAATGAGTCATGAGCTTATTGTAACCTTATTTCGTGCAAGTATCTTTCAATATAAATATATATGGCTGTCTCATTATAAAGCATGACTTCACAATTTTTTCTCTCTTAACAATAACAATCTCGTCCCACTAGACTTTTTTACAATATACTGGCCCCCCTTTTTGGACTTTTTCATTGTAATTTAGTTCTACATAAAGGAATTAATTCTCATCATCATTTCACATTAGTATACAATTATAGTTAACAATCAAATATATCACATATTCTTGGTCAATCATACAACAACATTATATAGATATATAGTTAAGGATACAAATTCACATTTTCCAACACATACTATCATAATAGTAAAAATAAAATAGCATGGATGAAAAAATCATGAGCAATTGTAATTTGTGCAGCCACGAACCCCTTATTCAAAAGGTTATATTAGTGTCTTAGTACATTTAGTTATAGTCTAAAGTTTTCTGACCGACAAAGATATTTGTATCTATCTTATTTCTATCTGATCATTTGTCATAGTCCATATAGTTTTAGTCTACAATAAAGATCCACAACAAAAGTCTATAGTAAAAATCCATAGCAAAAATCCATAACAAGAGTCCATTGTAAAGGTCTATGCAAAGATCCTCAATTATTATTATTTACTATTATTTTTTTATTCTTTGTTTTTAATTCGTTAGTTGTCATTATTTCCAATTCACAATTTGCAATTTAAAATTGGTTCAATAGTCACCAAATAACTAATACAATTTTTACACCAAACTAAATACAAATTTTTGTTTTTGTATCTATTACAACATACAAGTTCACATAATTTATACATATACAGCACATGAACACACACACACACACACACACACACACACACACATATATATATTATGTATAAAAATCATGTATAATTTAAAGTGAGTGTAAAAGTTTCATTCCTTATTTTTGAAATTCTTTGAACATGACTTTGTACATTCCAGATTCCTCATGCTCTCTCCATGCTCCCAAGATGGCATTAATTTTTTTTGGGCCGGAGTTCTTAGAATATCAGATATATATTTATTAATTTAAGATTTTTATTTGTGTATAGATTATATTGCCTTAAAGCAAGATTGACTTACTGCTAACTACTATTTTGGACCATTAATATGAAGGAAGGTGGGTCGATCACTGCATATATACTTATCCTTAGTTCCGTAGATGTATCCATGGCTTAGTATCACCTGTCAGGCATGTAAGCATCCAAGGTATGCTCATGTGTCGATATTTTAGACATTCATATTAGGTGCTATGCCTGTGTGACTCACCGCTTGCCACCTAAGCTGTTTCAAATCCTTATGCAGTACACTCACCCTTTTCTATGTTTACTTCGGTTTCTGATAAAGACTCATAAACATATGTCTTCCATGCCATGCCACTTCATCTTTTAACGATCAAAACATGGTTAAGAATTAAAAGCGATTAATAGAATGTTTTTTTCCTTATAATTTCATTAAATTTGTAATTCAATTTTCATTATTTTATATAATTATATTCTAAAATTTCATATAATTTATCATTAAATCTCCATTGTCTACTTGTATTAAATTTAAATAATAAAGACTAGCTTAGAATCTAGTTGAGAATTTTATCTTCAACTCCTCTTTTATTTTCCATCAATGATTTCAAACAAAAAAATTCAACCTTTTTAATCCATATTAACATATAGATTTATTTTTCTTCTTTTATGATCAGGGTTTACTTTTGACCTTGATCCATTTGATCCTAAATGTGTCAAATTTGGTATGAATTCTTGCGTCCTCGGTATCTGATCTCCGATCATCCTGAGAAGTCATCCTCAAGTGTTAAACTCCTTTTACCATACATCTTGGTAAGTAGTATGGCTTTGTACATGGATACTCAACCATGCTCTTAAATAAATAGTTTCAAGGGCAGACTTTGAAACTTTCCAAATGTTCTCAGGTTCAGGATGCCAATGTCATCATATGGGTGCAATTTGAGCTACATGTGCAATTTGAATTGTATAACTTTCCCTCATGTCTTACATAAAAGTGTTGTTATCATATTGGTGACTATCTAAGACCCACTTGTATTTTGATATATTGATCTCTAGCAGGCTTTCCCATTGTGTGACTATGTAGACTACGGACGCTTTGATAAAGACAACAAGTATGCACATTGCTAAAATATTGACCTTTGAAAAGTACTATAAAGTCGAGCATGATTCTAAGCATATAAAGTATATGGTTATTAAGGCTAACAAAACTTTTAACACGAAAAAATATGCCTATTATGAACATCACCATCAATCCTAGTGGAAAGCCTATAGTAAAAACCTTTTGATAATAATGGATATTACTCCCTTTAAACCGAAACTCATTCCTTTATTTAATGCCCCATTTAGTTTGGCCAAACTAATTATCCCAACTCTTAACCTTGACATCATAGTTACCTATCAATTCCCTTTGACTTCAGTCAATTACTAGTGGCCTTTGTGGTGAACTTTTAGGAAACTTGTTTAATTCTCATGTTTTCTCTCATCTTTCATATCCTAATTTTATTTCAATTATTTTCAAATATGGTTGTACCAATTAAGATTCCTAGCATAATTTGATGAGACGATGTGACGGGGACTATAGTTGAAGAAGTACAAAGGAAATATGATGAAGCTAATGTTATGTTTTCGAATGATGAACTAACAACACTAAAAAAGAAAAGAAAGTATTCGAGTGTCATGACCCAAATTCCTAGTCATCACCGGCGTGAATATCAATCCCTAATTGATAATTACTAGTCTTTAATCTATCTTTATTATTCATTTCTACTTACACTTGTTTTAATATTTCCCACTCTTATATACTCAAAATCAAATAGTTAATAGGGCAAACTTATAGTCGAAGAGAAAAACATTGATATATAAATATGTTTTTATAATGTACAGAGGCATAGAATTGCCCAAATATGGCACACACTTGTTTAAACTTTCATTCCACAAACCTTCAACAAGTACTTAACTTAAAGACTCTCTATTGTGGTGGTAGTTATATCAGCGGCAACTTCTATGAAGTTATCATCCATCTTTACTTTTCAGAGATGGGTTAATAGCAATTTCTTAATAATCTGAAAAATAATTCATAGAAGAGTGAGCCTAGGGCTCAGTGAGATAAATCCATACCTAACTTATGAATTTATCAAGACTTAACTAAACACGTATACATCATATATTTAGAAAGCATAACTCATGTCAGAATTATCCAACACATCATAAAGACCCAGGGAATCAACTTCTAAGTAATATCATAATACATTTTAATTGTTACATTATAAAGAACTATGATTTTCTCATAGCCTCAAGCCATTCTCATGAATCATTATATGTTCAGGTCATAGTACTATATTACTTTCTAGCATTTCACAAAACTTAGTCTTCACATGAGTTTACATCACATTGTCTTATCACATTAAATTTTCTTTCAAAATTTCTTAGAATAATAGTTATAAATCATACTATTCACATAACTTCAAGCTATCAATAACCATATCACATAATCAAGTCATATTTTATCACATTCCAATGTATTCAAAATAACAATTTCAATAAACAACATAATATGGAAAAGTAATGTAAACCTCCTTGTTTCTCCATTCTAGCCATAACCAGCACAAACCTCGCCTTATCCCTCCAACACCCGCTTTATACCCCTCTGCCATATTGGAACATGTAGATCTAAGATTTGGTTCATTATTTCCCACCATAACCCATCATTCTCATATCATTCATAACATTGTATATCATACCATGTTTCATGTACATAAACAAGCTTTACACTAAATAATCATTTACAAGATTATAATGCCAACAATGATCATCATATACTTTTCAATATCTTATATACATTATCAAACTTTATATCATAATACTATTCATAGTAATTGCATTTCCACAATCACATTCATTCATCACTTGCCATCCCATGTTTCATAGGAATTTTCAAGTATCTCAATAGCATTATTTTCATCACATTATCACATCATCTATCATTCACATATATTTTATATCATCTTTGTCACATATCATTACCATTATATATCATAGGCCAATTCTTAAAGAATATTCAAACTTAAACCTTAATCATAATTATATGGGTCCCATTATTGTAATAAGTATCATGATCATTTTTCTATTATCCATATATAGACCATCATTTCATTACTATCTCAAACAAACATTCTCTATCACACTATTTTTATAACTATCCACATTACTTCCATAATATTTGTGTATGAATAATTACTAGGTTAATTAGTATTAACTTGAAAATTAGTCATTCAAGACTTTTCATCTATTTTATTCAACTTAATTATATCTCATGTAAGCTTAGACCCAAAGAAATAAAATAGTTTTAAAGAGAAAGAAGTTTGAATTGAAAAAAGTGGAAAAATTCTATAAGTATGATAAGAACTGTGAGTAAAATTGGATTTGAAATTTAAGCAAAATCATGATCAAAATCATTAAAGAAATTAAGTAGAATTGAGGAAATTTAGTTGAAAATACAAGTTTGCTCACCAAATTTTGAAAACTTTCAGGAAGTCCAAATTTAAACATGATTTGAATCATGACCAGAATAAAAAAATAGAGTAAGATTTGAATCATACAAATTTAGTTCAAAATTTAAGTCAAATGTAAGAACAAAAGTGTTGGAAATTTGGGAGCATGATCATGGGTTTAGTTCAAAAAGTTACAATTCAACTCGCACAAGCAGGTTTTGCATAAAAATAGCAGAAAAATAGGGGAAGTAACTTTCTATTCAACCTTCTACTAAAATTCCTTATTTCAATATGTTTTGAAAGTTTAAATAAGCCTATAACTTAGCTATTTCCACAACAAACTAAACAACATCTCAATAGATCCATTCAACCTCAAATTTGGCTACATAATCACCAAAAAACTTATCTTGTCCATTTGCACCAACTAATCAATAAATCACAAGTAAGAACACATCATAATTTACAAGAAAGGTAAGGATTACTCACCTTAACAACTGGGAACAAATAAATTAAATAGATCTCATAAAGATCTTCAATATTCCTTAAGAAAACAAAAGAAGAGTTTATTAGCTTTCAGATTTTTCAAGAATTTTTCATTTTCAACTTATCATATATAATTAGATTATGATTCCATTTAATAGAAACAAGCTATATCTAATAGAGAAAGAAGCTCTAAGTTTGGAGAAGAAGCCAATGGATTGCATGTTTTGCAACCAGAAATAACTTAATGAAGAAGAGGGCAATTGCCTCTTAAGGAGCAAAAATGAAAAAGGAAATTAGTCAACTCCCTTTGACTTCTTTCTTAACAAGTTTGTAATTTCTCTAGTTTGGTCACTTTGCCAATTTCTTCTTCTAAAGTCTGAAATTAACACGCTCACTGATCACCAACAACCATGAAATTTTGACATAAATTAGTTAAATTAATTATATTTTAAAGACTATAAGTTTACACTCACTGGGCACTCATAACCCTAGTTTTGATTTTTTTGAAGTTTTTCAAAAATTAAACTTTAAAGACACAAAATTTGCTCCATAAGCATCTTGATTAAGAACTTCCACTTTCAAAAGATTCCTATCATTCATAAAAAAATTTTCCATAATGTTTGAACACTTAATATCCTAAAATTTATAGATTCAAATTCTCGAATTTTTCAAAGTTACCCCTTTTAGATTTCTTCGAAAAGCCATTTCGTTATCAAAAATCATTTTAGAAAATTTAGGATATTACATAGAGAAAGACCCAATTCGGATTAGCTAGAACCTAAATGGTCGAAAAAGAAATGGTGGTCAAAGAAAAGGGTGAACAATGACAAAAAAAGAAAAGGATCATTAAACTTAAAAGGAGCTAATAGTATGGCTTCTAAACGTACTGTATCTAAATTTCCTCATCAACCAATCCCATAATTGATCCCTTCAATTGTTTAAGATGCAACTCAATCAAAGGTATTCTCGACTAATCTCACCTTCTATTTTTTTAATTTCATATGCTAATGTTTGTTATACAGGGTCAAAATCTAACTTGCTCTTTATCTCATTTGGAGCCAGCTATAGTGGAACCCATAACTAAAAATATAATTTGATAGATCTCAAGCCCCTAAGATTTCATCACAACTCCTGAAGTAACAACTTTTATCATTATGAACTAGAGTCCTTGTCTTTCTTTAAATTGTCTTGTTAAGAAATCAAGTTGCCTAATATTGACACACTTTAATGGTATGATGAGGTAGATGAAGTAAGAGCAATGTTGGAATCGTTGCTATTGGAAGAGGATGACACTTTTTCAACACTATTTTGCAAAACAAGTTGGAGGTTGTTATTTCAAATGCCTGTCAACATGGTGTTCTCTAATCTTCCCTATAAATTCTGCAAGACACTCCCAAAGCCAAAGTTAGCATTAGCTTAAAGTCTTTTATTCTTTACTTTCAAGAATAACTATTATTTCTCTTAGACAAAATCAAAGATTGTGCTATTGTCGAAAGAATTTTTTAAGACTTCTTAGTGAAGAAAGAAGAATTATTTCAATTCTTCAAACAAACTGCTAGGACCAAGTAGACTTTGATTGAGAAATATAATGCAGTCCTAGAGTTAGCTGAGAGAAGCTTGAAGTAGATTACGACAGTCGGTTGAAGATTGCAAAATTGCAAGAAGAACTCTGTTGACTCAAAGCGAACTAACCAAAGCTAAAAATTGTAGTTAGATTAACCAATGAAAATAGAACTCAATTTGCTAAGCAAGTTAGAGATGTCTTAATCGATCTCAAGATAACCACGTTGTAGGTACATGAAGCTGGTATTGCTTGTAAGTTAGAACAACTATAGGAGGTAGTGATGACTTGACAGTAAACGGAGCTCAGATCTACCTTTGATTAAAATTTTAAGAAAATATTAGACTCTGCTTTATTATTATTGTAATTTTTTACTTCGAGTGCCACTTCATGGATGTTTACCATATGTGTTTTAAGATATTTACCGTTTATAATTTCAATAATATTTCATTCACATGTTTTATCTTGTAACTATTTCCATTGGATACATGTATGATTTTAAATGGCCCTCCAAACATGGGGTCCATTTATTGTATTTTGACATTTTTTGCATTGGTAGTATGACTTTCTAGACTAATTGTCCAACATTGAATAATTTTACTTTCAAACATTTGTTGTAAAATTTAGCCAATTTTTCGTTGTTATGGATTAAGTTATCTAAAGCTTGCCACTTTCCTTTATCTAGATCTTCTAACTCTTTAAACATCAAACCATGATAATCAATCCCTTGTAGTTGATTTTGCTTTTGAGCCCTTAAAGATTGAACTATCACTTTGATTGGGATGACAACATCATGGCTAAACGCTAGCTTATAGGGTGTAACCTGTATTGACTTGTTAGAAGGTATTTCTTATAGTACACAAATCATTATCAAGCATTTTGTACAAATTCTTTGGGTAATGTCTAACATATTTTTTTTATTACATTATGATTGCTTTGTCGGTAGCTTCTACTTGATCATTTGTTTGTGCATAATATGGTGTGAAAGTTAGCACTTTAATTCCTTTCAGTTCAGTGAACTCTTTGATTTGTTGACCAATGGACACTATGCCATGATCTATAGCAATTATCTACGGTAACCAAATTCGGCAAATAATATGACATTCTATAAAATCAATTACATCATATTGTTTTATTTCTTTGAATATGTTGACTTCAAAAGTGGTCATTTTTATCAATCTTGTATTCAAAAGTTATTTGAGCCAATTCTTTGGCTTTCCCATTTTCCAACCTCGCCATATGTTTTATAATTATATTTTCAAATATTTACGAAAGTTTGAACATAATTGCCAAACATTTTATTAGCTTCACATTTAAATATTTATACTCTTGAGAAATTTGTTTTACAACTAATTGTGAGTCACCATAAATTTCAACACACCTTGCTCCTTGATCTAATAAAATCTTTAAGCCAACTATTAATGCTTCATATTCAGCTTCATTATTGCAACATTTCTTGTCTAAGATAAATAAGAATTCAAGGAGTAATGATTAAAACTTCTACACTCAAACTACTTTTATATAAAAAATTGTTGAAATATAACTTCTAGGGTTGCACACCATATAGCTGGAGCTTTTCTCATGATGCTCGACTACAAAATTGACAATTGCTTGTCCCTTGACAACTTTCAATGAGCCGCATTGTAGTGAAATTTTTGTTAAGCTCAATGCCCTTTTTCCAATTTGTTCATGGATAAACGGTTTTGATAACATAAATTTTCAATTTTCAATTTTTGCAATGTTGACACCAAAATCTGGTGAGCTGGTTTCCTTAGTACGACACCCCTGACTGCATATTTGAGAAAGAATGGAGATAAACGGTGAGAGCTTAAGGGAGGAATTAGGAG
>JANHAO010010160.1:0-17862 GCA_026873985.1 Saraca asoca
CAAATCAACCGAGCAATGGCTGGAGGTAACTCGATCTCTCTAAGCTTCCGCTGTACATTATTTTTGATGTATGACAAACCCAACAACTTTTGCTTTTTATGGAATGGGAGAAGTTTTTGTGGGAATTTTTTATTTTCTTGATTAACTAAATAATTTTAAATATTTTTTGAGAAATTTAAAAGAAAATTTATTTTCTAAAACCTTCAATTTATTAGGAAAATTTACTTTCTATATCAACGAAACAAATGGTTATTTAATATCTTTCAAATGTATATGTATGATATCTGTTCTCTTTTATGATGTTTAGCCGTGGTTTAGAAATGCCGGCTCTTTTTATGTCGTATGCTTGTTTTTAGGAGGTTTTACATTACCTTTCTCTAGGCTTTACTCCTCTGATTGTACTTTCCTGACCAAAATAAGCATCGTCCAAGAACCAAATGCTTTCTCAATATAAATATCTATTTTCGAAATTTTTTAAGTAGAACCGAAAGTAGATCGAACCCATATGCCACACAGACGAATCTGCACCCACGAAGATTACATTAACACTAAATCATAAATGAGATTAGAATTAGTAATTGTGTTCTATCTTCATTTGTTGGTTCATTTCCATTTTTGTTTTCATCCATTTATACCTATTTATTTTAGTTTTATGGATAAATTGGTTGCATCAATTATACGTCCCATCCATCTATGGTTATATTACAAGTCTACTTGGCACAGGTAACTAACACTTGAAAATTGATATATTAATTGGTTGTATTAGAAGTATTTAATAAAATTAATTAATAAGTTATCTTATAAGTATAAAATGATATATTAATATTAAGAGATATATGAAATAAATTTATATTTATTTTCAGGTTAAATTATATTGATACAATTAATATATTTAAAATAAGAATATAATTATCTAAAATTTAATAAATTATATTTTATGACATCACATATTTATTTATTTACTTGTATTGAATTAATGAACATAAGTTAAATATGTAATGTGTAAATACATTTTTTTATCTCCAGTTAACTTTGTGTAAAAAAAAATCACTAAAAATAGTATAATATTAAAAAAAATATTGATACATATAATGTTATAAAGATATAGATCAATTAATTTTGATATAAGAAATGTTAAAAGTCATATTTAGAAAAAAAAATGCTATAATAAAACATGAAAATTGATGTGCATGTGTTTGACAAGGTGAAAAGTAAATTTGGAAAAAAAAATTGAAAGCTCTTTTTTAATAAAGCTACTCCATAAAATTTATCAAAAAGGAGTTTTTTTTTTTCAAAAAACTTAATTCATCAAACACTTTTAAAATGTTAAAAAGAGTTTATTGACTAAGTCAATTATGAACTATTTTTTTTTTCCAGTATGTCGGACACTCTTCAAATCAATTAATGAATAATTGATTAATTATTTATTTATATTTAAATTTTAAACATATTAAAACTTTTGATTTTAGAAAAGTCTAGAAGGGAAAAGTAGGAAGGGTAAGAGTGTGGTAGGTTTGTGAAAAAATATTTTCTATTTTTATTTTTCAAAAATAATTTATCATTTTTTTTTAAAATGTGTTTGATATTTATTTAAATATAATTTTTATTTTCATTTATATACAATAATTATAGGTAATGGTTCATAGTGAATTATGATGGAGGTGAAGGTAATAGTAGCTATAGATAGTAATTTTGGCAAATGGTAAAGGTGGGTGCTAATAGTAATATTGGATGGTGAGTCTCAAAGGTAGTGGATGGTAGGAGTAGATATACACCGTGAATCATGAGAGTGATAATGGGTGGAGTTGACAATGAGGTAAGGGGTGGTGATGCATGAGGACAATGGTTGTTGATTATGGATAGAAATAGTTGACAATGGATGTGAGTGGTAGCGACAATAAAAATGGTGATCGACGAGAAGTGAGCAATAGAGATGAATGGTGGATGGTAGGAGTGAAGGTGAAGGTAGATGGGGGCAATGGTGACTTAAAATAATGGTTTTCACAAACATTGGGAAAAAGGGGTGGTGGTGATGATGCATGATAGGTGGGAGGTAGTGGGTGTAGAAGTGGAAGTAAGGATTCTATTAGGATTTGTTGGTGGTGGATTTTGATTCTGTCATAATGCAGCCAATAAGGGAGGTTCTTTCGGGACCCAAGCTGCAATTTAATTTCAGTTTCAATCGACAAGTACTGAATAGCCAGAAGAAGAAGAAGAAGAAGAGATGCAAACTCTATTTAACATGGTTTAGCTAAATTCGAGTGACACCGGACTCTACATCCACGGCGAAGTTTATTGATCTGAAAATATTTTTACAAAGTTTCGGTATCTTTTGCTCTCTCTCCCTACATTCATTTCCTTCCTTTTATTTATAGAAGAGAGGAGATTACAATTGTAAATTTACAAGTTGTAAATATGTTACATCATGTCGTATTCGTATAAGACAAAGTGTATCTTACGATTCGACTGTTGCTGATTACATTCTATGGGCGAGACCTATGTCTCTCTGATATGCTGTAGGCTTGTCTCCTTTTTGTGATATTTCTAGGAGAAGGTCATTCTTAGGCGAACTAGATCCTCAGCTCAGGGGTCACTAGCATCTTTTTTGAGGTCGAGCTCATTTTTGCTAGAACAAGCTCGCGTAAGGAGGGTCATTGGCCGTGTAAGCCAAGGCTTCACATTTCTAACATCCCAGTGAGTGAAAGCCTTAGAGCCACCCCAATTTTTTGTCAGCTAGCTCAGAAGGCTCCGGATCTTACTCATAATAGGATCCATTACTTAAGATATAGTAGAGATTCAGACTCATAAAAAACTTGATAAGACCTTATTCGAAAACCTGAAAATGACCTATTTGAAATTAGAAAAATATAATTGTGAATTTTTTAATTAAAAAATTAAATTAATTTTTTTTTATTAATAACAATTTATTTGTTATAGAATATGTTATACAAGGGGTATAATATAATACCTAAAAGAAACCCAAAACCCATTGAATAAGTAATGGTTACATTGAAACCCAAACCATTATGTAGTTGGTCTAATTTAAACATAATTTATTGGATAAATATCTATCAGTTTGAGAAAGACTCATTGGGTTTGAAAATTTTTGCCACCCCTAATTGTAGTAATAATAATTAGGGTGTTAATGGAAGAGGTGGATCGAGTGGATGGTGGTAATAAATATAATAATGGTGGTGGTAATGATGAAAGAAAGTGAATGATAAAGGTAGAGGTGGGTGATGGTAGAGATAGTTGTTAGGATGAAAGTAGATGGTAGTAATAGTTGATATTTGTTATAATAAGTTTAAATAATTTTAAATTTGTTATTGTATATTGATGAAAATACAAAAAAAAAAAGTCTTTTTATTTTTTGAGATTTTAATACAAAAACTTCACTTTTTAGAAAATAAAAATAGTAAGAAGTGTGTAATTTTTTTTTTACATTTTCTAATATCATTGAAAATGAAACTAAAAAAGGAGGAAAGAAAACACACGGCCTAAGACTCCCATTAGAGGTAACTAGTATGAACTATATAACTTGAGCTAAATGAAGCAGTGTCATTTCAGAACATGACTATGAAGAGAGACGTCTCCTCATGCATGTGGCGGTGCAAGAGGCCAAGAAAGAAGCAGATTTTATATATAAGACTCAAGTGCTTCACTTTGCATTATTATATTTATTATGGTAAATGATGCATGTGGCTTTCTGCCTTTAATTAAAAAAAGTTCTTTTCTTAGCAAAAAAAAAAAAATCTAATTTTAAAAATGTTGATAAATTGTTTAAGTTATTATTTGAATTATTTAAGGATTGTTTCTGAAGTATAATGTCTAATTTGGATTATTATAATTATTAAGGTAAATATATGGGATACTTTATGTAGTCTTTTATATTATAAAAAGAATTTTACATTATTTATAGAAACTTTTAAGGAAAAAGGTTGATAGGTTTTTGTTAGTACTTTTCATAGGTTTAAAAAATTAGATGGGCCAGCCCGTTGGGCCTACGAGCTCGTAAAAGATAGGATAGGGCCTTTATTTCACCAATCCGTTAAAAATAGCCTTATTTGAATCATAATCTAATATCGACTAATCACAGGCTAACCCGCAAATGAGCCGAGCAATCCATTTTTTTTTTTTTCTTCAGTTCTATGAATTATCCTCTTAAAACATGAACTAAACTAAAAAAAAAGGGTAGACTATCGATTTTAATTTTAAATCATCACAAATGTGTGCTGCCAGAACAAGCCATAAGGTGTTAAACGGGTCCAAATCTCGTGGGCCAAAAGAACCGGTTCGTGATTTTTAATGAAATTGGACTAGTAAATAGATCGAGTCCGTATGGGCCATAATTTGCATCGATCGGCCTGACCCCTGAATCAACCTCTTCCTTTAAAAAAAAAAAAATTCGAAGCTCTTGGCCCTGGTCTTCTTATATTATATACATTATTTTAAAAAAAAAATTTAGAGTCCACTTTACTTAAATCCAAATATCACATTGATTAAAAATAATTAAGTCTAATCAATTTCAACCTAAATGTCAAACTAGATGTGTTAAAACGAGTTAGGTTTTACAAATTGGCCTAAGACTTATATAATTTCATCTAGTCTACAACTGGAACTAATATAAAAAATAAGAACAATAACGGTAAAGGCATGATTGGAAATAACCTAATCCAACAAGAGTTAGAGATTAGTAATATAGAATTAATTCAGTGCTATATGTGTATATATAAAATTATAATTCAAAAAATGTTTTAATATTATATATTAAATATAATTTATATATATAAAAACTCTAATTTGAAAATATTAAAATTGTAATTTGAATACAAATATATAAATATATTAAAATAATATTAAATAAATTTTAATGTTTTGTGAGTTTATATATTTACTTTTGTGAATATATTACAAAAATTGTTAAAATAAATAATTATTTAATTTTAACAAAATTAAAATAAAAATAAAATTCAATAAACCAAATTGTGTGAACATTTATTATTATAAAACTTTAAAATATTATAATATTAAATAATTAATTATTTTAAATAAATTATATAAAATAATAATATATTAATAAATAGATAACTAATACAAAAGAGAAATTTTTTAAGATATTTCTAACAAATATACACATGATGATACAAGTTTTTGTAGGTAATAATAATAATAATAATAATAATAATGATGATGATGATGATAATGATGATGATGATGATAATGAGGAGGAGGAGGATAGTAGTAATAATAATAGTGATTATATTTGATCTTAATTAGTTAATATTGTGAAATTAATATTTACAATATAAAGAATTGTTTAACCCATTTCAAACTATCTAATAAACGCCAATCTAGAATTGGGACTAAAATGAATTTTTTTAACAATCCAACTTAGTAAAATAATAATATAAATTTAAGACTGACCTAGCTTACACTTTTTACCCATTAAGTTAATATTATAGGGTTGGGATAACCTATTGTGATAGATTTATGTCAAACACAATTAAATTTAAACCAATTATTAAAAAAAAAGAAAATCAAAATTTAAATTTTTTTTACTTAAATATTTAAAAATGTTTAGAAAAAGAATATAAACTTGCAGACCAATTTAATCCATCTTAGAACTGGATTGAACTATAAAACACTAAA
Source organism: Saraca asoca (assembly GCA_026873985.1). Classification (NCBI taxonomy): domain Eukaryota; kingdom Viridiplantae; phylum Streptophyta; class Magnoliopsida; order Fabales; family Fabaceae; genus Saraca; species Saraca asoca. Next base: position 5,650 of record JANHAO010010160.1, read on the forward strand.
CATGTTTAAGCCTATATGTAAATTAAGTCATATTCGATGTAGTGAGTCTCTTTAACATTTCTATTTATATTAATAATTTTCTTTTAGAATTGAATGCAAAAATATTATATCTTAATAAAATGTGCGTGGGGGCAAGTGAAGATGTGAAAAATTGAACGTGAAATGAAACAAAGGCCTGATTCATCTCTCTCCAAACTACACCCTAATCCCAACTCTACCCCTAATTGGCACAAATTATTGCCAATAACCTTAGTTCCAGCCAAGACCCAGGTTCTACACTCCTAACTGTTTACCCACCCCTAACACCGGCATACAAAACCCAAGAACCAGACCTTGGCTAGCCATGGACTCCACCCCTGTCCAAACCCCGCCACCACCCCCAACCCTACCCGTTGCCACCACTTCTTCAAAATCAAAGCTTCCTATCAAACGCAAAACCCCCGACTTCTCTTCTTCCACCCCAATCTCAGATCCCGATCCTAACTTCAATCACAATCCCAATTTCATCTCCCCCACGACCGTTCCCGCCTTCTCCGACGACCATTCCGCCGTCGCTCATGCCGGTCCCAAGCCATCACCTTTCAAGTTCCACCGAATTTGGACCGAACCCGACGAAATTCGCTTCCTTCGGGGCCTTCTCGATTCCGCTTCTGATGGTCTTTGCTTCCCCAGAGATTTGCACATCTTCTACGATCGATTCTCCACCGCCATGTCGCAGCCGTACACGAAGTCTCAGCTCTCCGAGAAGCTCCGCCGGCTGAGAAAGAAGTTCCGGGTGATTTCGGCTCGCCTGGCTCGTGGCCTCGATTCGACGATGATCTCGCCGCATGATCGCGCGCTTTTTGATCTCTCGAAGAAGCTCTGGAGCCCCGAGCTCGCTTCGATTTCGCCATTTGGTGGTAATTTCAATTACGGAATCACTACAAGCAGTGGCAAGAGCAAGATCGGCAACGAGTCAATTAGGGTTGGTGTCACTAACCCAATTCAGAAAGAGAACGTTGAAACTGTTGGGATCAACCTTGATGGGTACGGAAATAGGGATGATCACAATAACGGGCCGTTGAATTACAAACAAAAATTTGATGTTGGAAAACTTGGCGGTATTGCAGCAAAAGCCATTTTTGATGTGTTTGATGAGTCTCTGAAGGAGGCTAAAATGGATGTTCTATGGCAGGAACTTCAGGCTGTGTCAGCTTCGTCCAGAGAAGGGAATTTGATGGATTTTGGAAAAAGATGGGGGGAGCAGAGAGCGTTGGAACTTGATGTATTTGCTAGGCGCTTGCGGTTGGTGCTGGAGAATTCTCTTCACCAGCAGTGAGACTGAGTACTGAACAGATAAATTATAATACTTGTAAAAAAATTTTAGATTGAGAGGTGAAAAGATTCCCCCCCCCCCCCCCACCCCTTTCCTCTCTTTTTTGCCTCTTTCTTGACTTGTAAATCTGATGCTGAACATTGAGTAGGCTGAATTAGCCTTTAATTTAAGTGTAACAGTTGAGTAACTCGATCAATTCTGATTATTCTATGGTTGCATCAGCATCCCTTTCTTCAAATTGTTGATTGTATGGTGTTCAAGCCTAGCATTCCAATTAGTTTTAACTGGTTAGTAACTTCAGTAAATTTTGTGAATTAACTCAAGTGAAGTGGGTTAGTAACTGAACTATCTTTTAACTATGATTTTTAGATTAGATCATTCCACATTTTCTTATTGGTTGTTGGAAACCTATGGTGAAATTTCTGTCTCTTGGGACTTACGAGAGATATAGAAAAAAAAAATCAAATATTTTGGCATGAAATTTTCATGTATAGTGGCCTTATGAAACATTTGATACGTCCGCTTCAAAAAAAAAAGAACACACACACAGGTCGTATGTGTCCGACACATCCCAATTTCAACAGACACTTGTATTTGACGCTTCATGATACTGAACGCGAATACTTATATGAAACATATCCATGAATTATTGATATATATTATATGCATTTCAAACATAATTTAACATATTAGAAATAATTAAGTATATTTATTTATATTTTTTAATGCTCTTATGTTTAAATATATCTAAGAAGTACATATTTAAATAGTTTTTTTATACATATAATCATATTACACCATTTCTTCGTATTTTTATACTTTATCGTGACATGTTTTATGTCCATGTTTGTCCTTCATCGTCTTCGTGTAAGACTATCTACAATGTAAGCATCTTATAAGAGTTGTTTAAGTTTTGTTTATTAATTTTTTACTGGATTCCACACAGTCATATCATTTTACACTTCTTTAAGCAACTCAAACAACTTTATCCTATAATGGTGCAAGAGAAGAAAATGAGAGAAGAAATAGAGGAGCTGTGAATAGCTGAAAGGATTTTTTAATCAATTGAGTCCACTTTTAACATTAAGATATAGTTACTTGTTAAGTAATTGTGTTGCTTAATTGTGTTGCTGACCTGTGCTTTCGTAATTGCTTCACAATGAAAAAGAATATTTGGAAAAAATTGCTTAAGATCCCCATTAAGATTCTATCAATGCGGACAGTGTAACAATGATTGGTCAATCATTCAGTATTAATACTTATGAAATGATCCAATGTGCAATTAGAAACGGTTAAGTCAATGAATACTAATTCAATGTATAATGATCCAAGGTGCCATTCCAAATGGACAAACCGTGAATACTAACAATAATTATTATTATTATGAGAGGTGGAAAATGAATGGATTTAAATGAATTTAGATTGGATCATTAGGTGATAGATTATTGTTAATTTATTTATTTATTTATAATTTAATATAAAATTTTAAATTGACCACAAATAATCTATTATCTATGTATATATAATTAATTTGATCCATTTATTTATTCATTAAATTATTTTTATTTTATATCTTATTATTTTTGTCAATGTTATTTTTTTTACCATTATCATTGTATTTGCCATCATCATTTCAAAACAAATTTATGTAATTAAAAATTTTAAACTAAATTTTCACTCTTCTTTTAAAAATCTTAATCTTTCTATATCCTTACTAGTATAAAAAGCCATTTTCTTTATATTATATTTTTTAAAATTATTTTAATATTAAATGCAGTTGACCAAATATATGAACATTAACATATATTAAATAAAACCCATTTAATAATCCAAAATACATCATAATAAAATTAAAAACATCCAAAATAGTAAAATGTATAAATCATCAGAAGCAATAAATTTTAAGGTTGCTTCTTCCACCGAGTTCTTTTAGAAATTAATTAGTATCTTTTAATTTTTTTTCTCTATTCTTAAGAAAAAGTATAAGAAAAAAATCCATAAACTTCATCTAACTCTTTATTTATTAATTTATTTATTATCCTAATTAATTAGTTATAATTTTATCTAAAAAAATATTTGTATAAAAATTAAGAATCTGTTGAAATAAATAACTAGTAACTAATATTTAAATAAAAAAATTAGAAACAAATATATTATATAAATCAGTATCAATTAACTCTTAGAAGATCTTCAATTACAAATATCTATATAAAGATTAAAATACAAGAGATATTATCTTTTTTATTCTATCAAAATGCTAAACATAAATATAAATGAATAAATAGTTATCCATAGTTGACCTAACATGATCTATATCAATAATAATCCAATCTATATTTATCCAAAAGCTAATATATATAAATATAAATCAATAAATGAATACAGGTCAAAGTTATCCAATCCAAAAATTAACATATTTTAGTTAAGGTATTAAGGAAGTTTACTTAAGTTACTAAGAGTTACTCCACACATTTTTGGCATACTGCCTTTACGAGACTATTTTTATCCCTTAGACCAATTTTTAGATCCAAATTCAATTATAAATTCTAAGGGAATCGCATGAAAAGCTCAGAGAGCTTAATTATTTTTATTGATAGATCATTTACTTTTAAATTTTAAAATAAATAAGTTAGAAATTAGTTATCTAATTATAAAAATATTCAATCTTTTTAAGAGTTTAGATACTCTTAGTAGAATTTTCCTTTTTATTAGTGATGTGTGAGAAAGTACATCCATTGCACGATAAAACCTCCATAAAAAAAAGTAATTGCTACATCTACATCAATCATTTACATCTTCTCATATTTGTAATTGATTCCTTTTGTGGAACCTATTGCACTAATAGAATGTGTGCAAAACTCACCTCCAAAGTTAAACATAGATTTATCATTTATATTCTCTAATAATGTAATAGGTCTCATAGTCAATCTCAATTGCAAACATAAAAAGATGTGAATGATGGTTGTGATAAAAATGGATGTAGCATCATTTTTTTTTTAATATTTATGAAATATAGTAACGACAAAAACTAAAAAAATAATCTTTGCTTATTGATTCAATTCAATTGTACTTGAGGATCAACTATAAACAAGTTGCCCTAATAGCCTAAAAAAAAAAAATCAGATCCCACAATTATAGGATATTTAACCAAAAGATAGGAAATTAATCAACCTACTTCTGGGTTTCCTAAAATAGCCACCATTATACATATTTAGCCACAAATCACATTTTCCCACACTTCCCTTCAAGTTGGTGAATAGGTATTCTCCATTCCCAGCTTGGATATAATACTCTCAAATTCTGAACTCCTTAATCTCTTGGTTAGAACATCAGCTAGTTAACACTGTGTAGACACATAAGGCATACAAATCAAACCACTCTCCAATTTCTCTTTGATGAAGTGTCTGCAACTTCAATATGCTTTATTCGATCATGTTGTACCAGGTTATGAGCTATATTGATTGCAGACTTATTATCATAGTAGAGTCTCATTGGGCCATCCCACTTAATCTTCAAGTCTTTGAAGATGATTTTCAACCAAAGTAGTTCACACATACCCTAAGTCATTGCTCAAAATTTTGCCTTTGCATTAGATCGTGCTACTACGTTCTGCTTTTTACTCTTGCACGTCACAAGGTTCCTACCAAGAAAGGTACAACATCCAGAGGTTGATCTCCTATCAACAACTAATCCTACATAATCGGCATCTGTGTACACCTCAGCTACAAGACCTCCATTTCTCTTAAACAAAATACCTTTTCCTAGGTTTTCTGCCTGTAAATGAACTTCTTTTTGGCGATGCATGGACTAACTGATCACACTTATTGCATATGTTATATTTGGTTGAGTATGAGATGAATAAATGAGTCTCCCTACAAGGTGTTGATGCATTTCCCTATCTATTGCAACATCCTCCTCTGCCTTTGCAAGTTTAAGATTTGGGGTCTATCGAAGTACTTGTTGGTTTATATGATGTCTTGCATATTTCTTTAAGGAGGTCAATAACATACTTCTATTGAGAGATAAAAATACCTTACCTACAGTGAGCCATTTCAATCCTAATGAAATATTTCAACCTTTCTAATGCCTTGATCTCGAATTCCTTAGCCAAACATTGGCTTATAATCTGCCTCTCCTTATCATCATCTTTTGTTACTATGACTTCATCGACATATACTAAAAGTACCGTGACTCCCTCTAAAGGTGAGTGTTTGACGAACAATGTATGATCCCCCTAACGTTGTTTGTACCTCATGGCTATTATGACTTTTGCAAATCTCCCAAACCATGCTCGTGGTGATTGTTTAAGTCCGTACAAAGCTTTCTTCAACTTACACACAGTCTAAGCAACCAAATTATTCCTATAACCTTGTGGCACCTCCATATAGAATTCTTCCTCCAGTTCTCTATGCAAAAATGCATTCTTGACATCAAATTACTGCAATTCCTAACCATAGTTAGCTGCCAAAGATACGAGAACCCTAATAGTATTCATCTTCACAATCGAGGCAAAAGTCTCTAGGTAGTCAATTCCGTAAGTTTAGATATAACTTTTGGCCACCAACCTTGCCTTATACCTTTCAATTGATCCGTGTGCCCTATACTTCAATGTATAAACCCATTTACAATCCACAAGTTTCTTTCCAGCTAGTAGCTTCACCAACTTCTAAGTTTCTTTTCTTTTTTGACCCTTTTATTTCCACATTCATAGTTTGTTTCCATTTCTCATTAGTCAAAACCTCGGATAGGGTTCTAGGAATGGCAATGGTGTTTAGGCAAATAAGCAAGCCTTTATAAGATGGTGAAAAGTTTTTGAAAGAAAGGAAGTGTGCAAGAGGATATCATAGCCATTTGGTACATTCCTAGTCCCTTTCCTAATAGCAATGGGAAGGTATTAATCATTATTGTTCACATAAGATTCAATTTCACCATACAATGATGGTTCAAAAATAGTTACCTCATTCTTAGGATCTGGGTTATAGATTTGGACTTGCACAAGTTCAAGAACAATCGTCTTTTTCTTTGAACACAGCTTGCCATATCTCACATTCTTAAGAATAGAGGCCATCTTTTCTTAGGAATTTTAATGTGCAGGTTTAGATATAGGATTGGACTCAAGCATAAGGTTAGACACGTTGGACTCAAGCATAAGTTTAGACACATTAGACTCAAGCATGGGTTTAGAAGAAGATGGCAGGTTAAGCAAGAAAAACTCCCAGAGATCCCCCTACCCTTATCTTCCATTATTGAATTCTCCTCCCGTGGATAAGGAGTTGTGAAATAAGACTCATGTTTATTGAAAGTAACATTTGCTGAAACCTAGAACCTTTTTTATGGAGGGTGGTAACACTTATACCCTTTTTGAGTTAAAGAGTAACCCACAAAGATACACTTCAATGCTTTCGGATCTAACTTCCCTCAATCTTGACTATGAACATGGACAAAGGACACACACCCTAATACCCTAAGGACAAGGTTTTTTGTAGTTTGTAGATCAGGATAAAATGTCAAGAAGATTTCCATTGGACTCTTGAATCCCAAGACTTTTGAAGGCAAACGGTTTATAAGATAAGAGGTTGTGAGTACTATCCCCCCCCCCAAAAAAAAACTTTAGGTACATTCTTATGAAAAAGAAAGGCTTGGGTTAATTCAAGGAGGTGACAATTTTTTCTCTCTGCTATTTCATTTTGTTGTGGGGTATTGACAGAGGATGACTCATGTATAATCCATTCTTTCTAAAAGTATGAAGTTAGGGCTTGATTGAAATAGTTCCTTGCATTATTCGATCTAAACCTTTTGATATTGACTCCAAAGTGATTTTTAATCATGGAACAAAAGTTTGTAAGAACACTACTGACATCTGATTTGTGTTTGAGCAAAAATATCTAGGTAATACAAGTGCAATCATTAATGAAAGAAACAAACTATTTTGCCCTAAAAACATTAGAAATAGTAGAAAGACCCCAAATATCACTGTGACTGAGGTAAAAAGGAATAAAACTTCTTTTATTACTAACTGGAAAAGATACACATTTATGTTTGGCAAGTTCACACACTTTACAATGAAAATCTTTAACATTCAAACCTTTAAGTAATGGAAGAAACAAAAATTTAACAACTCTAAATGATGCATGTACAAGTCAATGTAGTGAAGCTAGACTTTCTCTTTATTGGATGAAATAAACTAAAAGAAAAAAGGAATGAGATATATTGCCCTTAATCCTGCTTGATTGGTTTGATGCTTCAAGATAGTAGAAGCCATTATGTTCTCTAGCAAGTCCAATCTTCTTCCTCAAACCCCTGTCTTGAAATATACAATAACTATGATGAAAAACCATATGGCAATTCAAATCAAGTTATTGGATAAAGATTAGGTTTGTGGACAATATAGGGATATGAAGAACATTTTTTAAGGTCAATGATAGGCTGATTTTGATATCTCCTATGCCTACTATCGTGGTCAAGGAACCATCAGTTGTGGCTATTTTCCTACTGCTTGGACATGGAGAATATGGGGGAAAAAAAGTTTGGTGGGTTGGTCATATGGTTTGTAGCTCCTAAATCCATGATCTAGAAGTTGACAAAGGTTATTCCCAAGACATTTAATCTAATAGAGGATGGAAACTCATCTAAATACACCAAAAAGCAAGTACCTGAAGGTTTGTCAAGGTTGCCAATAAGAGATCTCACCCTCTCAACCTCTTCTTGGTTGAGACTGCTTGATTCATATGGTGCTCCTTCATTCTGCTAAATTGTAGCAATGTAGGCTTGACCATCTTTACTTGGCTACTCTCCTCTCTATCCTCACTCTCTATTTAGAGGTTTTCCATGAAGCTTCCAACATTTTTCGTGAGTATGACATGCCTTCTTGCAATAAGTACACCACAAATTGTCACACTTCTGAGCTTTTTGTTGCCTATATCTCCCATTCTCATAGACTTGTACTCTTTCAATATTTGTGGCTGAATTACTACCACTTTTAGTCATCATAGTCGAGTTGTCCACATTCTGTGGTTCAAGCATCAGGTTTCTTCAGCTTTCTTCTCCTTGAACCTAGGTCACAACCTCATTAAAGCATGCAACTTCCTACTTGCTGAGAATCTGGATTCTCACTTGATCAAATTCCTTATTAAGTCTAACCAAAAAATCATAGACTCTATCTTGCTCAATAAAATCCTTTAGAATAGCCACATCATTAGAATATTTAGTTTTTATAACTCTACACTAATCAAGCTCTTGCCACAAGAATTTCAATTGATTAGCGTTTTCAGTAATAATCCTACTACCTTGTTTTGCAGCCATAGTCTTCACCTTGACCTTGTACACTTGGGTCACCTCTCTAACCTTAGAATACATCTATTGGGTTGCATTCCAAATGTCCTTGGCAGTGGCCAAGAACAGGCATGTTTCACTGATCTTAGGAGTCATAGAATTTCAAAACCATGCCATAATCATAGAATCCTCTTCATCTTAGGCTTCGAACCAAGGATCCTCTTATTTCGACCCTGTACTCATGAGATGGCTGATCTTTCCTTTTCCTTTTAGTATGGTCCAAACAAATTGAAACCAACTAAGATAATTTTTTCTATTCAACTTGTATGTTGTTTGGATATTTTGCAACTCTCCAAGCTGTTGAAATTGAATTGTCCCTTCTAATTGTGCTATAGTAATCGTCTTTGCAACCTCTGACATCTCTATAATAGTAAAAAAAAGATATCTAGGCAATTAAGGATGGTCGCTTGAAGCAGAAATCATTAATAATGAAGGCTAGTCGGACTTACAAGACTATTGGTGAAGAAGGCCAGACATTTATATCAATTTTTCCCAGGATTTCAAATCCTTACAATTCTAATACCATGACAAAAATTGAAAAAAAAATTCTTTGTTTATTGATTCAATTCCATTTTACATGAGGGTCAGCTATATACAAGTTGGCCTAATAGCTAAAACAGAAAAAAGTAATCAGATCTTACAATTATGAGATATTTAACCAAAAAAGTAGGAAATTAGTTACCCTAATTCTAGGTTTCCTAAAATAGCTACCATTGCACATATTCAGCCACAAATCACGTTTTCTCGCAAGTAAACGTTTGTAGCAGTTTGTCGGTCAATTTTTTTTCTTTTATCTTTTTGTAATTAGAGTTCATTTTCCTAGTTCATGCTATTTAATAAATGTGGTCTTTTGAATGCCTTTTTTCTTTTGACACCATGTCAGCTTTATTCTGATAACAGCGCATCATCCTTATTTCAAGTTATTCTACACTATAAGATGATAAATTTAGATTTTATTATTTATTTATTTTTATTTTATCTCCTTTAACTTTTAAAAATTTAAAAGACAAAAAATTAAAATATCAAATCCTAAAATTAAGTGACTATTACCTTAAGTTTTATAATATCAATTTTGATTTTACCATTTATTTATCTTTATTTTTTTAACTTTTCGAGAATGGAGAGAAAAAATTTAGAGATTTTATTATTTATTTATCCTCATTTTTTCTTAAAATTAAGTTTCTAATATTATATCTATCATAAATTTTTAATTTAAATTTTATTTCTATTGAGATTTTACTATTTATTTATCTTTATTTTTTTTCTTATGAGTTTTTTAAAATTGGTAGGCAGAAACTAAAAAAATAAATCTTAATTATTCTTAAAAATCCAATTCTTATCATTATCTTTACGTCTAATATGAGTTTTTCAACTTAAATTTGATTTCCTAATTGAAATTTTACTGTTTATTATCAAAATATTTGTTCTCTTTTATTAAATTATACTTTCTTATAATCAAATAAATTTTAAATATTTCATAAAATAGTAAATAAATAAATGATAAAATTTTAAGTATTTTATGAGACAGTAAATAAATAAATATTATAATTATTCTTTTAATATTTATATTTACAATAAGTTAATATACTCTCAAATTATTCTATAGTCATTACAAATATTCATTGTTTGTAAATTTCATTAATCCTTCAACATTGGGTGTGTTTATGGCGTGTTTGATAAGACTTAAAATTTTGATACTGAAATTCAATGCTGAATATATTAAGTATTGAATTTATGACACTTGAAATGTTTTTAACTTTAAGCATTGAATTAATTTTATTTGTTTGAAAACTTTATGCACTAGATGCTAAAAATATTTACATTCCGCTGTTACCCTTAAAAGATAAAAAAAAATAACGATATATAATCAAAGTGATGAAACAGTCACCACATACACAAACACTTAAATAAAATAATTATCATAATCAATTTTAACATAACAATAAATTAATTTTAAAGTTATGATATAAGAATAAATCACTTTGATATATAAATAAAGCTATGAAATAGTCAACATATATGAAACTATACAAAATATGCAAAGTTATTTTTAAATTAATTTTACAACATACAACATATGAATAAAATTACGTACCTTAGAGTATTTGTCTAGGGCGCTTATGTTGTTGAATTTGTTCAGGATTTTCATCAAATATGGTAAGTACTATCATAAGCTTGGCAAATTGAAGTATTGCATTGAGAATTTCATGTATACAAGCCTGAACTGTTTGAGTGGAATGGTTAAATCGTCATTTTACAACTCGATTTCGAAGATTGTGGCTTATAGTCATAAGAAATATTTGTCATTTTCTCTTCAATTGAAATTTGATGGTTATCTTTTAACCATCCTCTATCTCAAAATAAGTTGCATATATTTTGAAACATATGTTTTTCCATTCGTAGCATTTCTTGACAATGTCTTGAATTTCCTTCTAATATTTCTCTTATGTATCCAACACCATCTAGAGATGAATTGGTATCTGATCTTCTTTTATTATGCCTTTGCTTGAGAATTTTCAAAACTAAAGGCAATACAATTTTCTTCAAAGCATTCTTGTGTTCTTTAGTCAATATACTTTGAATAGAAAAAACAAACGAAATATAAAATTTCAAGATCAAAATATTACAATAAAACATCACTTGTTACAAGTTCATATTCATCAAATATAAAATATCACGACAAACAAAGGCAAAACATAAATTATGACAAAATTGCCCATAATTAAGTACTTCAAATTAATATGAAAATGATAAATACGATGAATGGAAATATAAAGATATCTTAATTTTTCAGCATTCATTTGTAACCAGCTGATTCTAACTTGTTCTAACTTTTGGGAAAGCATGAGCCATTGCTCCCATATATATGCTTTAGTTTCACAGAAGATACTACAAGCAGCAATATATAATAGGTCATCGATATGTAACATCTCCATATTATATAGGATTTGATTGCATTCTTTTATACTAGGCTTATCGGATTGGTCTAAAGTTTTAAGAAAGGTAACTATTTGATCATCCACGTCTTTGATCTTATTCTTCTTTTGGTGCTTTGTTGTTTTGTGATTAATCATTTTGTAGTGGCGAATAGATAGAAGTTTGGGTTGAACATCCGGTATTTATATTTTAAAAATCACTTACTACTTGAAAAGATAATGTAGTTCGAATATTATCATTAGATAATCTTCCTCCAGATAGACTCGTGCATCTATACCATTAGAAGTTATACCATTAAATAATACTTTTAGTTCATCAGCATGTTGTAAAGTAATGTGGTGAAATAGGACTGTTTGGGAAACAGGTTTTTTATTTTCAAAAGTAATTTTTTTATTTTTTTTTCTACAAAAATAAAAAAATCTGTTTGGCAACTTATTTTTCAAAAACTGTTTTTTAAAACTGTAACTAAAAAATAGTTTTCAGAAAACAGCAAAATAGTATTTTTCCTTATTTTTTTTATATAGTTATTCTCAGATTTTTTTAAAAAAATAAGAAGAATACCTATTTTTATTAATGATAAAATTATAAATAATATTAAATATATTTTTTTCATCTTCAAAAATAAAGAA
>JANHAO010010161.1:0-17862 GCA_026873985.1 Saraca asoca
AGGGGTTTGATGGATAAGCTTATACAATACATTAGTTGTACCAAACGATTGATAGATTCATAATGTATTGTATTAGCTTATCCTACCAAGCCTAATACGGTGTACCAAACGGCCCTAAGCTTCTACTGTTTGCTACGGTGTGATATTGTAGGGATTGCAATATAGCTTTGGGCGAACTTCCTTCCGAATCCAACGACTTGATGAAACACGGCCATATTCCCTCTAACGACCTCTGTGATTTGTGAGCTTGAAATTGAATAGCTCCTCTTCTTTTTTCCCCATTCCAGGACTTCACATTTTGGTAAAGCACGGCTTTCCTCTGTTTTCTAATCTTTCTATACTTTCACTGATATTTTTACTAATTTCCTTGAATTACATATTTTTAGTCTCGTTTTTTTTTTTCCTTAAATTGATTTTCGGTGCTGGCCTGAGAATTGTGCTCGTCCACTGTAGAATCTCGGTGTAGTGATCAATTAACAGGAACTGAGCTTTGTAAAAATTTATGCCGTGGCTTCTTAGTTATTCTAATTTTTCTATACCTATTTGTTATTCTGTAGTAGTAGCATCCTCTCTTAAATTATGCATTGTATATTTAAAAGATTCAGAAAGATTATTAAAGTTGTTTCGGTTATGTGGATCCAATCAATAAATTACAAGCATATGTTATGTTAATGTCATCTTCTGTGTGTTTTGATAATTCTGATATCTATGATTAGTTCTAGTCAGTAGATGTTATTTTCAATATATGAAGCCAGAAAAAACTTGTTAAAATTGAGGCATTGCATACATTACTTTATGCAACTATTTTATTTTTGTTGTAACACAGAATTTGTAGTGTGATATTAACAAAGATTCTTATCAGGTAACAGTTGATAGTTTCCAGGGCAGAAAACAAAGAACACATATGGATAGACTCAATGGTCCTGCTCATCTCATGATTGTTTCAGATCTTGATTTGACAATGGTGAATATTACAATTTCTTTTCATAATGGCATGACGTTGGATGATACGTCAGTGAAATCTAGTGAAGCTTGGCTATGTCATTGCAGGTAGACCATCATGAGCCAGATAATATGGCTCTTCTTCGGTTTAACGCACTATGGGAAGCCTACTATCGTCACAATTCTCTGCTAGTTTTCTCTACTGGAAGATCACCTACTATTTATAGAGAGTTAAGAAGGCAAAAACCTTTGTTGACCCCTGATATAATGATCATGTCTGTTGGAACTGAGATTACATACGGTGAATCAATGGTACCAGATGAAGGCTGGAAAGAGTATCTGGATCATAACTGGAATAGAGACATAGTTACAGAGGAAACGGCCAAATTTCCTGAACTGTCCCTTCAGGTATAAGTCTAGAATATAGGTCAGTTTAAGTTACAAAACTATGTTACTTAAGTTTTTTTTTGCATCATGCTCAAGGGAATGGATTAAGTATAATTTAGTATTTTCCATGTAAGAACTTGGATATTCATGAATTAAATGCCTATCTTCAAATTTTTTCAAACAAAATTGCAGTCAGAAACAGAGCAACGGCCCCACAAGGTTAGCTTTTATGTTGAAAAAGAGAAGGCGCCGGAAATTATGAATGCTCTCTCAAAATGTCTGGAAAGGCATGGGGTAAGATTATATTTTGCCAACCATCTTGGTGATAACACATGGCCTATTTCATTTGAAACCTTTACACTTAATCTCAATGGTTAGGGAATGGAGGGGAAGGAAAGGAACTGAAGGTATATGTTTCCATTTTTAGTTTAATTGTTTGGATGATATCCCTTTCTTTCCTCTTCTTTTCCTCCATTTTCCACCATTGAAACTGACTATATGAGTCTATCTTTCTCTCTCTCTCTCTCTCTCTCTCTCTCTCTCTCCAGATATGCATTTATAAACAGATAACTGCTTAGGTGCTCAGAGCTTTTATTTTATTTAAGGTTACCTTTGCATTATATCTGAGCTGTTGTTATGATTATTATTTTGTTCTTTCTCAGTTAGATGTGAAAATAATTTATAGCAATGGTATTGCTTTGGACATATTACCCCAAGGTGCTGGCAAAGGGCAGGCTCTTGCATATTTACTTGAAAAATTGAAAGCTGATGGAAAAGGACCAATTAAAACCCTTGTTTGCGGTGATTCTGGAAATGATGCTGAACTGTTCAGTGTACCTGGAGTCTATGGTGTCATGGTCTGTGGCATTAAAGAATTACTTATTTACCATATGCTTGTTTGTCTCATCAACTTATTCTTATTCTATTCCAAATCATAATCTCTTCAGTAAATTTTAAGGTCAGCAACGCACAGGAAGAATTGCTGCAATGGCATGCAGAAAATGCAAGGAGAAATCCTCAAATAATTCATGCAACTGAAAGATGTGCAGCTGGCATTATAGAAGCAATTGGTAACTTTTCTCTAGGTCCAAATCTATCTCCAAGAGATATTAGAGATTCTAAAAAGTGCAAAAGGGACATTCTTAATCCCAGCCATGAAGTAGTGAACTTCTACTTATTCTATGAGCGGTGGCGGCATGGAGAAGTTGAGAATTCTGAGCAATATATTCAAGATTTGAAATCATTCTTTGTAAGTTTTAATTTAATTTAATTAAACATTAAAATCACTTTGCTTATGCAAATTTTATTGCCATTCTATTCGTATGCCAGGAGAGAGCTGATCTCTTGTGTTATGTGTAATAAAAGAAAGGAGAGAGAGAAGTGAAAATTGAGTCAGAAAAGACTCGGCAACTGCCATCAAGTAATCTATTTTATTTTAGTTAAAGAATAGCAGGAGAAATACAATTTATGAAGTTGCTGTTGATATGTGGTCTATGAATTGCAGACTATTGTCATTGTATCATTTTAAGTTTTCTTCCAAGGGCTAAGTTTGCAAATTTGCAAAGGGATTGGTAATTTGTTCTAGAACTTTTATTGAGTGGTTTTCGTGATTTTATTTTCCTTTAGTTTTTAGCCCTTTTGGCTTTTTTCCTACTTTTGAGGATTGCTTATCCTCTTCTCATGTACTCTTCTCTCTTTTAATAATATTTTCTTTTTATATGTAAAAAAAAATTTATTTGCTATCATATTATTTGTTTTAAAACTTATGATTGGGAAAAGATGGGTGAAAAATCAAATTTGGTGGTCCACAAGTTTTACTTTTCTTTGGTAATCAGCTTCTTCTTCTTCTTCTCCAAAAACCAAAAAAAAAAAATAGAGAGAGAGAGAGAGAGAGCATTAATAGTTTAAATTGTCCTTCTACAAGTTTCATTATTATTTGATTTTTCTGATTGCATGACTTGATTAATGCAATTTTATTTTTTGACCGTGGTTATCTTTTCTTCATATTTATTTGAAGTCTAATATTTAAATTTCTGTTTCTGTCTAGCATTATGCAGGAAATTTTGTGCATCCCTCAGGAGTTGATCGAACTATGCACCAAAGCATAGATACTATAGCAAAATTGTATGGAGACAAGCAAGGAGTAGACTTTCAGGTTTGGGTGGATGGTGTATCTTTTGAGCAGATTAGTTTAGGTTCATGGATGGTCACATTTGACAAGTGGGAGTTATCTGGTGAGATTTGTTTGCTATTTGGTTTACTAGTCTTGTTTTTTTTTATCTGTATCATTCATTTTATAGCTTAATATCTTTAATTTGTGTTTTTCATTTTTAGCTATTATGGATGGTTGGGTTGGGTTGGGTTTGCAAAAGCAGTTCTTGCACTATGGCCGTTGAGAATTCCTGCTTATAGATTTGTGAGACCCTTGAATGTTGTAACCTGTGCCACTAT
This sequence comes from Saraca asoca, assembly GCA_026873985.1. Lineage (NCBI taxonomy): Eukaryota > Viridiplantae > Streptophyta > Magnoliopsida > Fabales > Fabaceae > Saraca > Saraca asoca. The sequence continues at coordinate 3,781 of JANHAO010010161.1, forward strand.
TGGTATGCACTTGTTTTACAGATTTTCCAGTTTTGGTTTACGTTAGTCTTTGATCACCCTACGGCACTCTGCCTCTTTTAACTTAATGCCAATTCCAGAGCTGAGGCAGAATGATGCTACCAAAACTTTTAGATATGGAGGGTTACCTACATTCTTTGGTTAGGAATTCTCAACACAAATTCAGGCTGTGGATGCCTTTTGTAGAAAAATTTGTGTCTAGCTCCCTAAAGTGCTACTTCTGCAGAAAAGAAACTTTACAAAAATGAATGAAAATGTCAAATATTAATTTACAAAAATGAATAAAATGTCAAATATAGTAGGGAATCCACAAAAGGGGATCAATAGTCAAGTGAGAATACCACTAATTTTTCTCTTTATTTTGTCTCAACCATTATGAGAGGATTACACAATCAGATAATATACATGTGGGATTAAATTTTTAATGTGAATTTTATGGCATGTTGGATGCTTGATCAACCATTGCTATGGAGTAAGTATGATAGCTATTTGATGATCAGGTGTACTTTCAACATTTTGTAATATTCTAGTGTATTCATGACTATATAGAGAATTGCCTAGCTCCAATTTAGGGTTAAGGCCTTCACAGTCTCTCTTAACACTTCTTTAAAACCATTATGTAGATTCTGAATAGTAAGTTCGTTACTCCTATATGAAGCATAAGAGTGGCTCATTACAAGTAACTTATGTGAGAGCATTAGTCGATTATGGGGAAGAGTAGATCTCACTATATTCATTTGATTAAAGTTGGGTAATAAATTGAAACAAAAACATGAATCACATCACAATCTTTACCAGGTCATTCATCCTTGGCATGGTGTTTGGTGTGAGTTTATTCTTTCTAGAAGTTAGATCAAATAGTAATCATGCTCCCACCCCTTAACAAAATAAAAAAAAAAAAAAGAGTAAAGAATTGATTGAGAAAAATTACAAGGTTATCTATTACAATCGAATACAAGTTTAGTATAAAACAGTAATATTTGCAGAAATTAGATAATTCCATTTGCTTGTTTCAGTCAAATATATGTGAAACTTTGAGATGAGTGATGGACGTAAGCATATGGATCAGTCTTATCTGGAGACATGATTATATATCTCTGATTATCAACTGATCACTGTATATGCACAAAGCCTGAGTATATGACTGGAACTGATACACAGGAGTTCTCTTTTCATTTCTACAGGAATCTATGTTGGATTGTCTGATATGTGTTCAAATCATTGTCAAGAATATGTGAATTATTGATCATAAATTAATGATTGGCTAATATTCACTCTCTTCTAACATTTCCTGTAAGCTTTTTGCTTTTCCTGTAGTTTACCCATTTGCATTGAATGTAAAAGCTACTCATCCACTTTTATTAAATTAGCAGGTCATAGCGATCTGAATACCATCTAGAAATAATTGACTGTCATTGAAGATTTTTGTTATCACTTATCTAGATGCTGCAAGCCTCTTTTTTGTGTCCTTTTCATTATTTACTTATTTTTATTATTTTATTGTCTTTTATTATCTTGAATCAGGGAATGAGTTACAAGGTTGCCTAACAAAGGTCTTGATGAACTCAAAGGTGTATCTTTGGCCTTCATATTTTAAAAATTCTGCTTCTATTATTAATCTTGTGTTTAATTTTATGTGAAACATCTGATAATTGTCTGCTTTTTAATCAATTGTGGATTTTTGTAGGTTGATGCACCGGATGAGTTCACATGGATGCATATAGATCAGACTTGGTTAGATGGTTCAGGACCAAACGATGACGCAACATGGATCATCTAGGTTAACTTAATTTCTTGATATTCTTCAAAGACTAACCTCTGTTCATATAATGCATGGGCCGTGAGTGCTGTATATTTTTTGTCCCGTTCCCATATATGAATTTTACAGTTTCTCTGCTATTTTCTTGCTAATTATTAGTTGTTCAGTTAAGTCAACGAATTATCTAAGTAGTTACACGCCTTTTTTGCATTTCACTTTCCACTTGCCCTTTTTGCTAGTTGTCTATAAAGCACTGGGACTTCAAAATCTCAGGCGTATCAGTACTGGGTATATATTAGTACTGGTATACCTTGGTACTTCATGGGTACGCACTAGGTAGGTATTTTTTTAGAAATATTAAAATTAAAAATTGGGTACTCAAAATATACGTATCAGGTATGTATTTCTTTTGATGAATGGAAGGTGAAAACTATTTTGTTACTAATGATTACGAAATAAATCATCAAATTAATACTCTTAGAATTTGAAGATATTCTTTGCTTTGTTTCTTACAATTATATTTAATAGTGTTTTTATGAATGATAACAATTTTATATTAATTTGATGATTGTTCATTATATATGTTATTATTTTTTCTTATAATGTTGATTTTAATTATCCATAAATAATATATTTTTTTATTTTTCTATTATATATTTCGTCAAATCCATATCCTCTTTTTTTTTTTAGAAAAATGTTGTATTGGTGTACTCGTATTGTATCAGGTACAATACTCGTACTGTTACCTGTGTAACATAGTTGTTTATGATTTATGAAGCACGGATATTTCAAAATTTTAGTCGTATCCATATTGGATATGTATCAAGTATTGGCACATTTTGGTATTTCATGTGTAATTATTAGGTATGTAATTTTTTAGAAATATTAAAATTAAAAAATGGGCATTCAAAAAGATACATATGGGTACATATTTCTTTTGATAAATGGAAGTTGAAAATTATTTTTCTATTAATGATCAAAAGATAAATCATGAAATTAATATTCTTAGAATTTCAAGATATCCTTTACTTTGCTTTTGATTACTATATTTATAAATTATAATAATTTTATATTAATTTGATTATTGTTCATTGTATATTTATTTTTTCTTATGATGTTAATTTTAATTATCTAGAAATAATATATTTTTAATTTTTATATTATATATTTTGTTGTATTGATATCCTAATTTTTAGAAAAATATCGTATCGGTGGATCCGTTTTCTATTGGATACAATACTCGTACCATTATAATATTTTTTCTTTATTATCATATGTTACTAATCCTCCATTGTTTAAAATTAATTTTAACTGTGTATAACGATAAGAATCCTGCTGGTGCATTACTTCTGTTAGGGTTTACTCGTAGAATGATTTTATAACATCTGAACAAGAATCTGTACTGCAAGACTTTGCTAGGGATGTGTACCACCAAATGGAACTTTCACCCATGCAATAGGAACAGCATTAAGATCAACATAGTACTTAGCAAACCATTAAGAAAAGCCACTTTCAATCTCACATACATATAATTTAATATCCTTGACCCATAAATCTCAATAATTTGCAAAATATTCATGGAAACCACTAAAATCTTCATCCCAAATATATTAGGCTTCATTAGTTTATTTCCTTGATAGTAAATACTGAGCAAAAAGCACCTAGATTACTGGAGACTTGGTGCAGACACATTGCTGAATTTGGGAAGATAATACAAATCTACATCGCCATTGTAATACATTGAAATTAGGAACTCCATTTTCAAGAACAGAGAAACTCAAAAGCACAGAGCACACATGAAAATGAATGAGTTGATGTTCAAGCTTGCACAAATTGTCAAACACAGCAGAGACTTTATGTACTGATAAGTATGAGGCCATTCAAACATGAATGAAGAAGATTCAGTATCAGCAATGTCACATAGTTTATAAAATGCTTTATCTTTGAAATTGTACCTCAAAACCTTGCCAGGGATGTGTAGCACCAGATAGGAATTATCATCCATTTCTCCTCGAACAACACAAATTACTGAAAAACCATAATAGTTCACATCCCACGGTTGAAGATATTCATGAATCATCTCTGGAAATGCACAGGGAACTGCATTAAGATCAACATGGTACTTCACAAACTATTTGGAATAGTCACTTTCCATCTCATACACATCAAATTCTAATTTTCTTGGCCCAGAAATCTCTATAAGATGCAATTGATTCCCTTTAACTCCCCAGAATTTGTAAATCTTGCCATATCCCCGTCATCTAGCATTGGAGGCATTGGCGTTTCTCTTACTTCCTCTTTATCAATATTGAAATACAAGGCGTTTCCCAAACCACCAATCCAATGAATAGCCCCATTCCAAAACACCCCTTCGTAGAATCCCAGATGAATGGCTGTGAAAGTACAATTGGAAACCCTCCAAGGCCCACTGTCAGATGAGTAAATTTCAATTTTCCAGTTTCCATTTGAAGAAGCATAACTTCTTACACAAACAACTTTATAATGAGTTGATTTTGAAGGATCAAATGCTAAACTAACACCAAGAATTCTCCTAGAATTATCATTAGAAAACCCGAGTGGAGGAAGTTTAGAATATTGCTTTGTAGTGGGATTATATACATAGTAATAGGTTTTGCTTGGATTCGATGATGAACTACGACACAGAAACAACCCATTGCATGATTGCGGGATTCTAATGCCTGATGGGTCATTAGCAAAGTTCAGATATTGAAACTGGAAACGAGGAGGAGTGTTGGGATTGTGGCCAAGATCAATGAAATTAAATTGTGGGTCGGCGAAGGGAGGGAAGCTGCGTAAGAAGAGGCCGGATACAGAGTTGGGAAATTGGGTGCGAAGGTGAGAGAAGCGGGGATTGGAAATAAGAGAGAGCCAATGTTTGGAGACAGATTTGATTTTGATAAGAGATTTAATGGGAAGACGGAGAAGGATTTCGGTCAAGAGATCGTCATTGTTGGCCACTGCAGAAGCTAATGGGGTTGAGAATGTGACAATAGTAGAAGTGGATGTTGGATTGTGGTTTAGTTTGATTTTGTTTGGTTTCAAAGGCAACATGACTCTCAGATTATGTAGCTAACAACTATTCCTGCTCTGGATTTTCTTTGGAGTACAAGAAGTTGTGGCATTTGATTCATATAGACCTCAGCCAGGGAATAATTTAATTGATTTAGACATAATTGATTATTAATAATTAATTATAATACATTTTATATTTGGTAACATAATTAATTATATATAATCTATTCTTATATAGAAAATAGATAAAGAATTATTTTTTAGTATCAAATTATTAAAAATGATAATAAAGAAAAATTTTAATATTAAATTGCTGAAAAGGATAATAAGGAAGAGAGAAAAAAAGAGATTTTATTGTTATTATTGAAGTAAGAATAATGATAATTAAAAAATAAAAATAATACAAATATAAATCTGATTTTTTTTCCTACAATTCTGATTAAAAAAAGTAAACTATTTAAAATAGTGTTTTAATTAATTGAATTTATTATTTATAATTGATTATTAAAAAATTTAAAAATATAATTAACATCTCTAAAATATTATAATAAATTATTTAATTAATAATTAATTATGAAAAATTCTAATTAATATATCCAATACATGAGTTCGCATACAGGCACACAGATACACGCGGCTTTTGTTTATCGAGAAGATTGCAGCGTACATTTGGTCGGAATCTATTGTGAAGCAAGCCTTGGGTTGACAATTTCAGTGGTTGACCTCTCTCAAGCTAATTTAAAGAGATACGGTGGTTAGAGATGTTCCATTTATGGTTGCCATAAAAAATTTTCAACGTTTATTGATTATCTTATTAATAATTATAATTTAAAATTAATTTTATTAATAATAATTAATATGATAATTAACATACGTATCATGATTTAAATGTATAATTTGATAACAAATTTTACCCGAGTTTTGATCGTTAGTTGCCGTAACTTGTTGCTCACACGATCCTCATAAGTTGTTGCCTCCAATTGAATTCTTGTATATAGGTAAATGTATTTTATGCAGAGGTGATACAACGTCCAATAGCCTTGTATGATTTGTTTGAAGGATAATTGAATAAAAATTGTGTATATGGCATTATTTGATGTGATGAAGATTATGATCCTCTTTATTTATTTTATTTAAAAATTTCCTAAAGAAAAAGACAAAATCCTTGTGTTGGCACGCACAAGTTTTAGGCTGGAGTGGACAAGAAGTTTAGTGTTTTTCTTGCATAATTTTCAAGACATTATGTAATAAAACTGAGAAATTGACAAATGACATTTACATAATTCAATAATATTTGATTTTGTCTTTAATATCTTTTTCTTTATTTTAGCTTTAAACATGGAATATTACTTTAAAAAAAATTTCTCTATAAATAAAAATTTTTCTTATTTTTTCTCTATATTTTTGTGTGTCTTTTTTCCTTAGAGATTGAATTCTTTTATACCAGATCTAGAATAAAATGTCGCTCTTTGTTTATTTTACAAGTAATTTCTCTTCTTATTTGATAGATAGTCTAGAGTGGTCAAAAATCACGCTTGGACTAGATTTACGTTAATATAAAGACATTTTTGCTTAATCGAAATCCAATTTGACCTAAATTTTTTTCACAAGTTTTATATTCAAATTTGGCTCTTTTTAAAAAAAGCATGGTCAAATTTGATCTAGTTTTAATATTTTAATATATATAATATAATTAAAATAGGTAAATATATAAGATTTATTTATATTTATGTATAAATTATATTTAATGTATATAAAACAAAAAATACATGAGTGAAAAATTGTTACATGTATTAATATTTAATAATCAAGATTTAAATCACAAAATACATATAAAATATATAATATTAATAAAATATCCGTTGACGGTGGATTTCAGTCCAGTCAAAATCCAGTTAACCTAAGGAGTTCTTTCGAACTCAAGCTGCTTTCTGATTGTTGCAAGATGAAGATTAAAGAGATGGGGACGAAGAACAGTAAACACGCAAAGGATTTTTAATATGGTTTGGCCAAAACTGGACTGCACCGATCCCTAGATCCTGGTAACGTTTTATTAATCTAGTGAAAATTCAGTAAAGTTATAGTATTTGCTCCGGCCCCCTTGCAGTTATCTCCCTCCTTTTATTTATAGAGGCTGGGGAGATTACAATGGTAATTTTACAATTTATATTTCTGTTACATCAAAATAAATATACAAGACAGTCTAAACTATTTTTAAAATGGTTTCTGCAAGCTGCTGGCTAACTTCTGAAGATTTGCTTTCTATAGGTGGGTCATACACACTATTTCTTGCAAATTGGTCATACAAATCTTTGTCTAAAAGGATCCCTGCTTCAGGTTTACCCTTGGCGGGCTCGTTGCTAAGCATGACGCTCCATCCGTGTTCTGGGATTTGGAGTTGAGTCGTTGTTGGCCTTAGATCAGTAGGGACGCAAGCTCACGTTAAGTAGTGCGAGCTTGCGTATAACGAGTTGCTGGCTATGCGAGCTTGGGCTCGTTCTTTAGCCCTTGGTGAGTTGGGGCTTCTGTTTTATTTTGTGCTTGTGTAGCTAGCGATCTAGCAAGCTTAACTCTTTCCTTCCTCGAATTGATCTGTTGTTGGGCCTTTGCCAGCCTATTTTGCAGAACCGAAAAATGCCTATAACATCAACCTCCCAACTCTCAGCTCGTTTTGTGGGCTGGAAGTTGTAGTTTTGCTGGCAAAGGGCCTTCCTTCATAGACTTTCGCGCAGTTAGAGTCTTTGGTTAGCCTGTCGTTTCATCTATTCTAGGCCATTCCTTCTGCTATATGTGTCTTACTGCCACAGGTGAGTTAGTCTCATTTTCTTTCAAGGTATTTAATAAAAGTGGTTGGGAGTTCTTTTGGACCCTCTAGTGAGACCTGGCCAATCTATTTAAAGCATAGAAGTTCTTCTTCCTTCTTCATTGAGTGAACTGATGGGTGCCTTAGAAAATCCCCCCATATTTTTGATGGTGTGGCTTTTGGTGAGGCATGTATGGTTTGTTACATAGGAAGCCTTTACGGGTAATCATTCTTCAAGGATTTAAGAAGATCTTATATAGATCTTGGATTATTTCCTCACGGTGATGTCGTAGGGATTTGCTCATCTAGCCACGTCCACTGGCTCCTTTGGAATTCTCATTGCTGGGCGGAGAGCTGGAAAGGAGCTCTGAACTCAAGAGGGTGGCCAGAGGAAGATTGAGGAGCAAATGTATCTGTCGGTCCTCTTGCTAGTGTTTGTTGGAGTTCATCTCCACAAAGCCAATTTTCTTTCTAGAATGTAATAGCCATAGGCTTCTGCTATTTTGTATTTGCATTTTGACTCTTTCTGATGTAAATTTACCTCGTTAAGGCTTTTAATGAATGAAATCTTTCTTCATGATTCTTGCATGTTGTATTGAGTATTTTACATATCACAGATGATAGTATAAATTTCTGCAAACCATAGTAAAATGAGATATTCATATAATCAATTGGTCATGCTTCTTGATAAGCGATGTACTTGGGCATCGAGGTGCCTTTGTGATAAGTAGTACATAGATCGCATGAGAGCTGTGCCTAAGAATAAGTCACATGTAAGCTATGAATTATTAGATCGTATGAGAGTTACGAGCATTAGGTCTCATGCAAGCTGCAAATTATTAGGTCATGAATACATAGTACCTGAGCAAGTTTGTGAGTGAGGTAGCATGCATATGATGCCTGAGGAAGTTAGTTGTATGCATGAGTAGGAGGTCGCATGTATACGGTGCCTAAGAAAGTTGATTGTATACGTGACGAGGTCGCATGTACATGGTGCCTGAGAAAGTTAGTCATGTGCATGATGAGGTGGCGTGCATACGGTGCCTAAGGAAGTTGGTCGTATGCACGAGTAGGAGGTCACATGCATACAATACCTAAGAAAGTTGGTTGTATGCATGACAAGGTCACATGCATACAGTGCCTGAGGAAGTTGGTCGCATGCAGAAGTAGGAGGTTGCATGTATACAGTACCTAAGAAAGTTAGTTGTATACATGACAAGGTCGTATGCACATGGTGCCTAAGAAAGTTAGTCATATGTATGATGAGATTGTGTGCATATGGTGCCTAAGAAAGTTAGTCATATGAAGACTTGATCACATTAGGATGGTGTTGAGAAGTAGGTCGTTCTAATACGATAGCAATTTAACCCAAAACTTAAAAGGATATAGTTACAAGCTGAAACAGAGGAGCTTACATCTTGGGGGCTAGCTTCCAAACTAACATTTTGCTGAGAATTCGTTCAAAGGCCATTTTTGCATAAAAATTTGAGTTATTTTTACATGCATCATTACAAGATTAAAATATAGTTCTCGCTATAGCCATCTGCCCTTACACAAGATCCCGCTGAGTCTGAGAGGGCTGCCACCCTGCAGGTTGCAGCATGTACTCTTTTAGGCCGTCCCTCTTAATTAGATCTTCAATCGTATCTCTGAGGGCCCGATAATTTGAAGTGTTGTGCCCAACTTTGTTATAGTTAGCATAAAATTTTTTTGTGTTTCTATTTCCACGAGGAGTCCTTATAGGGGTAGGGGTCTCAAAATCTTCTCTACCCTTTTCTACTGCAAAAATCCTATTTGGAGTGTCTGATAGGACGTTGTAGTGCTCATGGCGACTTGGGTGCTGAGGTTGCTCAGTCCTGGCCTTCTTCGTTGGATGACCATTGGAGTTGGCCTCGACATTTTCATGATTGCTCTTCTTCTTACTTTGCTTGAAGCTACTCACCTTGTCCCTTTGATTCTTTAAACCAAAGGTCTCTTCCCACCTGATTTGCTTAGCAACTTGATCATAAAATTTGCTTAAATATGCTATTGGGGATTTGTATATACTTTTATATAACTTGCCATCCTTACGAAGCCCTACCGAGATCGCCATCAGGATGCTATCATCGAATAGGCTCTCCACATTGTTGATCTCACACCTGAATCGGACAATGTAATCTTTCAACGATTCATACTTATGCTGAAAGATTATAGCGAGATGACAGGGGGTGCGAGTTGCCTCTTTAGTGCCTTGTATTGATTGAGAAAATTTTCCTGACATTCTTCCCAACTGTTGATGCTGCGAGCTGGGAGGTTCTTGAATCATGTTCGAGGTGTAACTCCTAGTGTGGTTAGGAAACCATGACATTTAATCAGGGAATTACTTGTTTGGAGATCCATCTAGACATTAAACATGTCCAGGTGATTACATGGGTTGCTATCCCCATTGTATAGTGGGATAGAAGGGATTTTGAGCTTATAAGGGAGAAACTCTATCTCAATTTCCTTAGAGAAAGGAGTTTGTTCCTCTGAGTAACTTCGATCATCTCGAGATAAAGCAACTCTTCTACTAATGAAGCTAATGCCCCAAATTGTTAGTTGGAGGCTTAATGGCTCTTCCTATTCTCTTGATCACATGAGCAGCGACCTGAAGTGTGCTCTTTATTAGTTCTGTTCGAACTTGCAGCTTGCTACTACTAGTGAATGTTCTTGAGTGTAGCAGCTTCGGCCTACCTTTGCACACCCTGAACTTATGCTAGCATTTGAAGTGCCTCAGCTATTTTTCTCACTGAACCTTCTAGCACTTCTTGGCGTTGGCGCCATATTTACACTTAACTGGACTCAAAGACAGTAATGGCAGGTTGGCGGTGAGTTGGGCGAGACAAACTGTTGGCAGCCCTGACAATAAAAGAACTTGTCATATGACCCACAAGCTAGTTATTGATACCATTTGGCTTCCTGATGGTTTTTCTTTTGGCCATCACAACTGGACAGGAAATGAACCAAAATACAAAAAATCAACCAGAATATAGATGACTCCCCACAGATGGTGCCAAAATGTTGATAGTGGATTTCAGTTCAGCCAAAATCCAGTCAACTTAAGGAGTTCTTTCGAACTCAAGCTACTTTCTGATTGCTGCAAGATGAAGATTAAGGAGATGGGGAGGAAGAACAGCAAACACACAAGGGATTTTTAACGTGATTCATTCAAAATTGGGCTGTACTAGTGCTTACGTCCATGGTAACATTTTATTAATCTAGTGAAAATCCAGCAGAGTTACAGAATTTGCTCCAGCCCCCTTGCAGTTGTCTCCCTTCTTTTATTTATAGAGACTGGGGATGTTATAATGATAATTTTATGATTTATATTTTTGTTACATTAAAATAAATATACAAGACAGCTTAGACTACAGCAAAATGGCTTCTGCAGGCTGTTAACTAACTTTTGAAGATTTGTTTTTTGCGGATGGGCTCTACACGCTGCTTCTTGCAAATTGGTCTCATGAATCTTTGTCTAAGAGGGTCCTTGCTTCAGGTCTATCCATGGCGGGCTCGTTGCCGAGCATGACGCTGCGCCCATGTGTTGGGATCTGAAGTTGAGTTACTGTTGGCCTTAGGTCAGCGGGGACGAATCACGCGAGTTCGCGTTAGGTAACATGAGCTTGCATATCACGAGTTGTTAACTATGTGAGCTTGGGCTCGTTTCTTAGCCTTTGGCGAGCTGGAGCTTTTGTCTTATTCTTTGCTTGTTTAACTAGCAATCCAGCGAGCTTAACTCTTTCCTTTCTCAGATTGATTTGCTGCTGAGCCTTTACCAACCCATTTTGCAGAATCGGAAAATACCTATAACAATATTTATTATTGAAATATAAAATAAGATTGAAGTTGGATCGGTATAATTTTTAAATATAACTTCAAATATGGTACATTTAAAAATAGGATCTAATTTTTTATTTCAATGTTCTCAAACTTAATTACTTAATTCAAATCAATCATATTTATACAAAAAAATCAGACTGGATGGAATTTGTGTGCCGGTAAGATGGTGAGGCTTTATGTCTTTAAAAACTGGCTCTGGGGAAGATGAATGATTTCACTGTCTCATATATGGCGGCACGAATTAATGGAAATAAGAAATGGGAACAGAAGGAAGAAAAAGGAAATTGAAGAAGTCACATTTTTTTTCCATATATTTTTGTATTTTTTTTCCTATTTTTATAATTTATCTTCATTTTTCTCATATTCATATTTAGATTTGATCATTGTGGATTCATAATTTATTTATAGATATAAATGCTTAAATCCATAAACAAAAAAAGGTGTTTCACTTCTTCAAGGCATTAATATTGGTTTTCCAAACTTTTTATTCAGTCTATGTGGTACATATTTACTTTTAACAAAATAAAATATGAGAAATTTTATAATTGGATAGGCATTAACAAAATAAATTATGACAAGCTTGACCAAATCTAAATATGAATATGTAAAAAAAAAGTCATTAATATATCAAAGTTTTCAAATCTTTTAATCATCTCACCTTTTTTTTATCACTCCCTAACCATAATATACTAAAGTAAAATTTTCTTATCTATTATTATTATTATTATTAAAATGAGGATATAGGTATTTTTTTTATTGATAAATGTGCTTGATAAAATGTAAATTAGATACACTGATTAATAATACTGTAAAAGTCTTTTTAATAATTAAAATAATAAATATACGCTAAATTAAACTTTTGATCCCTGCAGTTTATTCCATTTGTATTTCTGTCATTATATATATTTTTTTCCTTACTGTAAAGTATGAACTTGAGGCCACCATGAAGAGAAACAATATAAATAAGAACCATGAAGAACATAAGCCAGAAGGAAACAACAAGCAAGAAGATGAGAGATGAGAGATCAAACGGATGGCCTACCTATCAATTTGTAGTTCCAAAAATGTCCTTGTGGTAGGCCAACAGCTAGCCATGTCTCCAATGGTCATTTGCGGCGCATAGAGCCCCCCATGATACCGCATGACCATTTCCAGGCCACGAGCTATCACAACGTACTTGGATATCATGTAACGGAAGTAACGACCATTTGAATAAATAAAATAAAAATTATTATTAATATTTTATATGAAAAATTGAAACTAGAAAAATATGATAGTTGCGACTATTTTACTATATAAAAAAAGAATTATTATTAATTTTTTATAGAAAAAATAAAACTAAAAAATAAAACAAAACAAATCTTTTTAATTAAAAAAAAGATAATTTGGGAGTAGGAAGATGTTAAATATCGTTACAATACTTATTAAATAAAAATATTATAAAAAATAATTTTGTTACATATTATGATCAAAATATTTTATTAATTTTTAAAAATAAATAATATCAATACTTAATAGAATAAATGAAAGTAAAGTTAATTTTTAAATTTTCTAGTGATGTTCACTCTATTAAAAATGAAGCGAAAAGTGAACTCACTAAATGATCAGAACTATTAATGTAGGATTTAAGAAGATGAATTTAAAAATATTTATTAAAGAAATAAAAACGTTTAAAAAATAGATTTGACCTTAAAACCAACATAGGTACAAGAGAAGGATGAAAGACTTCGTTGTCTATAAAATTATTTATTTATTTTTATAAAATATATAATATAAAGTGCAAATAAAAAATAAAAAATAGTAATTTTAAACAAAAGTTGAATAAATAATTTTGAAACACAATATAAAAGTATATCAAAATTCAATATTTTTATTTTTAGTGTTTTTTCTATTTTTCTATTTTTATTATAGGTAAAATAAGGGAAAAAAAGAAACTTGAAAATTGAAACAAATAAAAATAATTTTTGTAAAAAGAATGGATAATATATATTATTTTTATTATTACAATATAAGCTAAATAAATAAAAAATTAAAATCTAAAATAAATAATAAATTGTTCAAAATTTTCTCAAAGTCTCAACAAAAGATTAATATAAATTTTATCTAAAAATTAAATAAACAAATAAATATACATTACTGTTATACTCCAAAAATGTTCTCGCACGGATGAGTCCCCGAGAGCCCGAGGATCAGTCATCGCATCTCAGCAAAGAGCCTTCGGAAGCTCCAGGCAAGCAGCAGCGAGCGCATCAGGCGCCAGATTCCTGTCCCAATCGCCTCGCTCGACCGTGGTATGAAAGACCACACCTCAGCGACTGCGCGACTCTGCGATAACAGGCTCGGACGACACATCAACGACCGCTCCTTTCACGCTCGCCCCCTCGTTGCAGCAAGCCTAAAATGGCTTCCTCGAGAAGACTCTCGCTTGAGACAGTAAAGCATCTTTGCCTGACACAATGGCAGCTACGAAGCCTACTTGTCGGCCTAAGAAGGCCTGCTTCACAGCCCATTTTCAAAATACAGACCTCTTAGTATCTTCTCCCATTTAATTGATGTAACACAACTGTAGCTAGCATTTAATGTATGTCTGCTCTCCTCCTTCTATAAATAG